>OZ023333.1:33411430-33658930 GCA_964007535.1 Brachyptera risi
GTGACACACTTCCTTTTACGAGATTTTAAATCAGCTGCAGAAGGTGAATCACTCTTCCTGGCTTTTATCACTAGTGAGTCTGCTGGAGAAGTCGCAGTCGTTTCATTGGTCAGTGGTCTCAGTCTTTGATTCGGTGACGTGTGACTTCGCAATCTTAGTGTTTGTTCGTTTTGTGATTCTGCCGCGGTAGAAGCTTTGCTTCCCGGGCTAACCGTCGTTCGTGTAATCACACGAGAAGCAGGTGAAGTCCTGGAAACTTTTCCTGCACGGGATGTGAAACCATCACGCTCAGTCTTTGAAGGAGAAATTACCTCATTGGTTTTATCTATAGTTTCTTCTCGATATTTACTAGCAGCCGTTTTCAGGCTTGAATCTTTTAGACGCTGAACTTTCTGATGTGGCTTTCTTTCTGCAGGTTTTGCATTCACTAGCGATCTTCCGTTTTTTGCACATGGGGCTACAACTTTCACAGGCATTTTAAATCTTAATATTTCATCTATTCGCTGTAGTTTTATAACAGGTTCTTTGCAGAAGAAATTTGAATTGGTCAGTGTGGAGTTATGTTGCCTCTTCAACGTGTTATCATTCCTTAAACTATGCAACACATTTTTATCTAGCATTCGTGGCACTGCGAACATGTTCAATATTTTCCTTGACTCCTTAGATGAGCTGCTAAAGTCTGAAAATAAAGGTAGAATTAGTTCCTCGACAATGTCATTTATTATCCAACTTAGTTATGGAGCTTGACACCTATAGTTTTTTTTCCTTTTTAATAACATCGAAACTTGATACAAAATCATTGTTCCCAAATTGAGGCTATGGATGAAAGATAGGATCGTTTGGACGGGGCACCACAAGGGCGATCTTACCACTCCATTCTAAATATTTGAAACCAATGAACTTCAACACCAGGATTGCGCAGTCTGTGACCATAATTTTCTGCCGTAGATAAAAGTCTTTCAGTTTTCGAAAGTCCGGAACACCTACAGGTGGTAGACTATTTTGTTTATTTTGTTTATTTGTGTTTCTTTTGGAAAAATATTGTCTAATACTTGTTTATCGAGATAGTCCGCACACAAGATCTATACTCTTGTGCAGGTTTCCCTCTATATATAGGTACTAATATTTTGCTTTAAAATTTGTAAGTGTAATTAATATGTATTGTTGTGAGAATGAAAATTTGTTTCAATTCAATTGAGCTATATCAAGAATAGATGGATATTTTATTTTCCATATGGCAAGTCAAAAGGAGTCATAGGGGCATTCAATCATTCCAAACATAAAATAAATGCAATATACAATCACACACACAAACAAGCAATTAACATATTGTTCAGAGACGATGACGTCAATGTTTACTTACTAGTATAGCATACTATAATTGTACCGTACTTTTAAATTTAATTCTATTTTTCGATAATTTTTACTACAATACCTTTCTAGTTCTTTCATTGATTCAATGTTTTCATATAACGTTGCCTATTTATTTATTTATTGTTCAACTCGCAAATGCAGCTATGTGCGGTGGCGAGACTATAAACTACTTATGCTAGGTAGTAGGTACTAAACAATTCAAATATGGTACACAATACAAAATTAACACTCAAATTAAATCAAATATAAAACAGAACAATAACTCTACACTCAACTACAAATCAAATTATCAATTAAACATTCTCTTAAATACCATCAACAGCTATTATACAAAAATACAGTACAATCTACATAATATTTGTTACATTTAAATAAAAAGAAGGCCCTTTACCAGTTCTCTGGCTTGAGATTTCCACCATCACAATGAATGACTCCATTACTAATAGGTTTATTGATATATTGTTATAACTTAAATGTTTAAAAAAAATTAGGTAGCATGAAAGTTTTTGTGGCTATGAGTTATAATGCAGTTTACTCTTTTAGTCACAGATAAAGGAAATGTTAGATAAGTGCTTGGGTATAGATTGGCATCCAGTGAATAGGTCTGATGAAATGTCATCAGCAGTCTGGGCTCTTATACTGTAATTGTGAATGAAATGAAAGCACGACGAAAATGTCTGAACGCACATGATACACGATGATAAAGGATACGGAATCGTCGTAACAAAATGAAGATGGGCTGCTTTCATTTCCTGTACGAGATGTAGAACAACGTTCCTGGTACTACTTGATTACTTGGTGAAAATGGTCTCTGGTGCCTTTTTTTCTAGCTCATGATCCTTCAACGCAAACACGTCACTATAACCTTTTCTGTATTAGACCTAAGCTTAAATTACAGGACAATTATTGTGTGAGTATATTTGATGGGTCTAAAAGTTATTTAGTAATTTACATACCACTTTCAAGAAAATGATCAGCACAAACAACACTGTCTTCATCTGGCTTCCAGACATTTGGTCGACCAATGGCTGCCACCCAATGCTTATAAACAGTTATATCGTGTGTTGGGAAACTAAAAGACAAAATATTAATTTGTTAGTACCGGTACTTCAAGAAATACTAAGCTTCAAGAAATACTAAGCTGCAGTGGCATACACAGGTGATGGTTGTCGCCATATCGATATAATTGCTATTAACAATGTAATTGTATTTGTATTTATTTACGGTTTTATGAAAACATGATTACCCAAACCAAAACCAAAAACCAAGTCCAAAAAACCAAAACCAAGTCAGAATTAAAAATAAGTAGTCTACAAATAGTGTTAAAATGCAATGTAACGACACGAATAAAAATGAATGAAAATGAACAAAAATTGTCGTGTATAAAAAATAGTTATCATATTACGATCAGTATGAGACAGGCCAAAGAAGTAGACGTGGAAATCAAAGGCATTTCGAACCTACAATACCATACTTTCTGGACTCTCGGACTTCTACAATCTCAACAGTATTGAAGTTATGCCTTTTAGTGCATCTTATATCGTCCCGTGTAACTGCTCTAACTCTCTACCCCTCCGCTACTTCCCTCTTCGCTAGCTTACGATCCCGTGTCGCGACCTAGCTCTAGACAGTCTTAGACCTAGTTCTAGACCGGACAGGGTCGTGACAATATATCGTTCCGCAAGACAGGATCAAATGTTGTAAGGTGGAACACTCACAAGTCTCTAGTTGACAGAACGCTATACAAAGATCTCAGTTTGTACACTATACTATTTATTGCAGGGGCGTTGGGGCGGTGATTAAAATATAGGGCTCGGAGAAAAAAGTACCAGTACCGGTACAATAAAGAATTTTTGCAAAAATGTCACAGAGATCCTGACTTGTAACAGTATATGTACTGGTATCGACTGTGTATTGAGCATAATGTTCACATCCATGTCGGGGATATCAGGTCATTTTCATGGAAAATAGTACAGGACCTAACATGGAACCTTGAGGTAATCCAACTTTGAGGGGCCTTATTGACCAAGTCACTGTGTCACTGTGTACTGTTTTAGCAGTAGACTCTCGTAACATTGCTGCCCGTTACAAAGATAACGACTTTATCCAACGTGGAGGAAGCAATTACGGCAATTCCCTGCTTGGAATGTAATTTGCCCGAACCCGAAACAAAAAGGGGTTCATAACACAGGGGAAAAAATGGAATACTCTTGCAGAGCAAATTTGTTATTCAAAATTTAAACTGCATTGCATATTAAAAATTATGCATCTCAGTTGGAAGGAACTTCAAGAAAACTAGATCTTCATTTTATTTATCCGCACTGAGGTTGAACGATGCATACTACTCATAACTAAGATCTACTGGCGCCAAATGAATGATTCAAGAGATGATCGGATGATGAGATGAAAGTTTCTTAGGTATAATGGAAAGGATACGGTACGGTAGTAGGAAGAAAGCAATAGTGGCCTGGGTCATTACCATCCCAGTAAAAAGCTAGGAGAGGAACTATGAAAATCTTCAGTAAAGATTGTCAGTGGCAGGAATCGAACCTAGGCAAGATCTATACCCTCGCCTCCCGGTCACATGGAGCAAGCAAGTTGGGCCTATCGCTGATAAAATACCGTCAATCAGGGTTGTTTTGCACAGTAAGAAGAAAGTGCCTGGGAGAAGACCTATATGGAAGAACTTTGTCAGCTGATGATCAGCAGAATAGATGTACCGTACTTCGTAAGTACTGGGGATTAGACATCGGCACTCGGTCGGATTGAAGGAATTAATATTGGGGTTTAGTGGTGCATCAGCAACGAGGTTATTCTGCCCTTTATGACTGGACCTACTTGGTCGGAGTTTACCAGAAATCATTTTGAACTACACGTCAGTGGTGAAATCAAGGCATCTATAGGTCTACATCGTACATCACAAAATTATTCAATTGGCAATACCAACATATCGTAACAAAATATGGATTCACAACTTTACCACCCAGGTAAAATTTTAGGCCTACTGCAATGCTACGATACAAATATTGAGATGTTTTGTAAGTTCTTGTCATTGCATTTGTCATTTCTTGACACATTTTGAAGCGATTAGAGTATTTGATTTTTGATTTTGCTTATTCTCTCCCTGGTTCAACATGGTTCAACTGATGTAGTGGGATGGCATGTGTACAGTAGGCCTAGGCCTAAACCTGGAGCCAGCCTAGGCGATGAACACGTCTAGTTCAGCTTGGTGTAGAGATTTAAAGAGAATGTTAGTGTTGAAATTTAAATATTTAGCCCTCAATGACCTATCCAAGTCAAAATAAAACGATAAGTCAATGGCAAAGTAGGCCCAGACCTAGGCCTACGCGCCATTTTACGCCATTGCATGCCATGTTGTGTAGTCATGTCTTCAATGGCGTAGGCTTAGGGCCTACTTACTAGAAAAAAGTGTCACTTTCATCTTCTTCAGGACTACTCGTTTTGATATTAGTACACCCTACGACTGCACATGAATATATAGACATTTTTGAGAAACGGTATCTGAACTATTTCATAATAAAACGGCCAAGTACAGGTTATTTTGAGGTCTGGAGTCAATAACAAGAGAATAATTTAATATTTTAGGTTAAGTTCACTTGTCGAGTTCTAGTCTAACTGAGCAGCTGGGCCTCGCATTGATACCAACAAAAATGTATAATACTACTTCCGACTATTTTGTAATGCTTGCCAACATGCCAATATCAACTACTAGCAACAACGCCCGTATAAGCTCTTTGCCCGCATGTTCAAATGGGCTGACATTTAAATTTTGGTTTTACAGGTAGAAAATATTTTAATGAGCTACAAATAATGGCAAAATGAAAATCATGAGTGACTTGGTTGAATATGCAATACACTCTAATATTTTTCAGTAGTTTAAAGCGAAAATCCTCATTCGGAATGTTTTAATTCTTATAAAGATTGACTTCTATAGGTGTTCATTGTAAATTATGTCCAATGAATGAAAATAAATAGAACACAATACAGAATACTTACAACAGGGTTACAGCAGTAGTTTGGTATCCTTATTTCGCCACTACTGTAACCTAAATCGTTCTTGCTTAGGGTCTTCTTTTGGGTATTTAGAGTTTTTTTAGTGAACGATTAGTATACTTGATCAATGGTATTAGCATTGATTTTGGAATTCAATGGAAATGAATTCAATGGTATTAGATAGGGAAAGGTTTGTGTCGGATGGACAAGACTATAATTTTACAATGCAAACCTCATTCTAAAACCCTGATCAGTTAAAATTACTGTTAAATTAAAGGTAATATTTTTAAATGATCTGTTGAAGGATCAACTTTTATTTTCAATTAATCGGTTGATTAAAGAGGCACTAGGGTAATTTGTTTTTGGATGCACGAAGTGCATGCAAATCGAAATTACTCGTCCATGAAATTTCTCGGCATTTTTCTGCGTCGTTTCTTATTTTGTACATGCTTTCTCCACTAGTCACACTGATCGGGTTTGAAAGTTTACAAGCTACCAACATTCCAAACATCCCAGAATATAAAATATTAATCAGTATTTTTGAAAATCAGATAGTCAAAAATGGTAAGAGACATATATTAATTTTTGTTCATTAATTTATTAATTTTGAAATTAGCATTTGGTTACAAAGGGAATTGTTAATTTATATTTCTTCACGAAACTGACTTGAAACACATTTTTTTTACAAGGCATTAAATAATATATTTACTTACATTACTGAACTTACTGTGCAAGTTGATACAACCACTGACCATCACTATTTTAATATAGTGATGGTCAGTGATACAACATTAAGTGATGTTTTGAACTATTGGTGTACAAACATTTTTAGCAGTAAAATGAAGGCATTATTTAGGCGATTATTTATGTATAGGCCTATATTTATACTATAAATTTAGAGATTTTTCTATCGGATGGATAATTTTGTAATAAATGATTGATGATTTTTTTTTCAAATTGTTGTCTTTCTTACACCGGTCCTGCAAGTAATAATTTTTTCCAAAGTGTATAAATGCTGTGCTCATAGTCAAATTGCACTTGATATTTAATTCAGCCTACATTTTTTCGGAAGTAGATTTATTTTTCAATTTTTCCTCATCGAGTTATTCCAAGTTTTACCAAAATTTTTGGTTTATACTGAGTTTGCTCAAAAGTGGTTCGACCGATTTTCACTCGTAACTACGCAGATCTATTATTTTAAATCTTGCGATTGGTAAAATGTTGAATTTGGATCAGTATCCCAATTTGACATCTGGAGCACGCTAAAAAAAGTGAACAGATCACATACAAATGCAGCACCTATTATACTTATGTGAAATGGAATCCAAAATGTATCTTCAGAGAAAATACAAAAAAAAAGTTCAGACTATCATCTGCATCCTAGAATGATAACTCTTAATCTTGGACACAGGTATAGTACTCAATCGAAACGGTGACATCAATCCCGATCCATCTAATGAATACTGACACCTTCGGAAGAGGGATTGACTCCTCAGTGCATATAACAATCCTAGAGATGTGAGTCATTAAAATAACAACTTGGGTCAAAGTGTCAATAAACTATTATTTTACTGACTCTTTTATCATTAGTGATTGAAGACGTTAATTTTGTACATTTATTAAACGAAGTGAGGAGTGGAAAGGCAATCGTTTGAAATGGAGGGGGAGAGACTTGGGTGGTTTATATGAGCACATAGGACGAATGGAAAAGTAGTGAATACCGAGAGCAATCCTCGAGATCCTATATATATATATATATATATATATATATATATATATATATATATATATATATATATATATATATATATCTATATATATATATATATATATATTTATATATATATATATATATATATATATATATATATATATATATATATATATATATATATATATATATAAATAAATATATATATATATATATATATATATATATATATATATATATATATATATATATATATATATATATATATATATATATATATATATATATTATATCTCTGTGTGTATATCCCTGTCTTGTTGGGTATTATCATTGTGTAGTTCATTGTAGGTTGAAGATGATACTCTGGGACTAGGTACTGACAATATTTATACTCTCAAGTCTGATAATTTGCAAAGTGACATAAACATGCTCTTTCCTTTATTTATACAGTTCTGAAATACAGTAACTAATACATACAGTGAAATAATATACAGTAACTGAAATAGCATATCCTGCTAATAATAAAGGATCTATCTAACAAATGTACATTCGGTTCATGGAGGGAGGAACTCTCTACCTGATCAGACCCCACCACTCTGTTTCACTCCTTAACTCTTGATTTTAATTGTGTGATGCTGTGTTTTAATTATGTCTACGCTCGAGTTGTAGGAATCGAAAGTGTCTCTTGTTGTATCATTAGTTTTTTCTATCTTTGATTTTTGTATGTTTATAGTGGAATTGATGAAAGTATTGAACGCCAGATACAAAGAATTCAATACTCATGTGTGTGATTTGTTCTGAACGTACCCTTTAAACAGCTAATTTCACCCAAACTCATCGAACTTGGATGGTTGAACACGAAAAATCGCCGAAATTTGAATACAGTAGTTTTGATTTATAAAATAATTAACAACAAGTCTCCAGAATATTTGTACAATAAAATCGCTTTCACGTCACAGCTTCATGATCATAATGTTTGTCAAAACTCCAACTTGGTTTATCATCATCACAATTCCAAATCTTCATCTTCATTCTCAATAAGTGGTCCAAGAAGAGGGTACGAGCTACCAACGTCATTAAAATTAGTAAAATCCCTAGGTCTATTCAAATTATCATACAAAAAACAACTTATGGTGAAGCAAAATTCAGAGATGGTTTTAAAAAATCATGTTTAATTTAGTTCTAATCTGTCAGCTCTTTCTGTTCTTTTTCCTTTTCTATTTGTAAATTTATAGTTCTTTTTACTACATTATCATTTGCATTTCAGTCATTACTCATAAGGTTAGGTGGAAGAGCAGATACTCATGTATCTGAACCTCGCCATTTCATTTTTGTTAAATAATCATCTCATTTTTATATTGTTATTTCTGTGTTTCTTTTGCTACTGTACTACTCAAAAATGAATAAAGACTAATTATTATAATCAATACAGCATTCACATTCAGTATTGGTAGTCTATTTTTATGAATTATATTGTTTTACGGCGCTTCAACGACGAGGTTATTAATATATTTGCATATGAAGCATTTTGTAGCAAAGTACTGAAAAAATAGAAGGCTGCCTACTCTAGATGAACAACTATGGGATTATTAACAGAAAGTCCACATTCTTTTGCACTTTTCAGTTTGAGGGAGGAAGCTTCCCAAAAGCAACTTATTACCAACGATTCTTTTCAACTTGACCATTGGTTTCTCCAGTTGATTTGATATTTGAACTAGTGATGACATCGATTCTCAAAATCGGGAATCGATTCTCCGAGTTCCAGAATCGATAAAAATTGATTTGGGAAAAAAAAAAGTTCATTCTCAAAAAAAAAAAAATGTAATTTTAAACTTTTTTTCTCAACCTTTCCGCGGCGCTTCACGTGAAAAATAGCTGCTAGAGACTTCTTAGATCTGGACTGTACCATTAGGGTATTGCCATCAACAGTCAGCTGTTTGTGTACGTAAAATCTCAACAATACAGAATAATATAGACAACGAAATGAGCACGCATTGCGACGTGAAGAAGTACAGCACTGACCAAGAAAAAAGAAAACAAAAGAAGAAATGAAAAAAAAAAGATTTTTCAATTTGAGAATCGTTTTACTTTAGATTCGATTCTCTATTAATCGATGTTATCACTAGTACGAACACTTGTTTTGAAAATAATTTTTCATAGGCCTACAATTCGTTGTCTTCAAAACCCAGTATATTTTCACGAAAATGTAGCTAACTGCTCTGAGAAAGACATTCATAGTGAGAAATTAGGAGAGAAAGTCTTTATTGAAACGGCTGTCCGCAAAACGGGATACCAAAATGGTACAGCGTAATAAATCAGTACAAGAATGTATAATGGTGAGAATCTTATAAAAGTGTAAATGGCAAAAAGTTACTAAACAAAATCAAACTAATTCAAGTTTTAACTAAATATAATGAAACAATAGAAAAAAATATAAATAATGAGTATTATTTGAAAGAATATAAGTGATTCTGTACAATCAAAACTGAATCTTTTAATACAGCGATGACAATGTTCTGTAATAGAAACCTCTTTGGAATTCTGGAGCCATCCAGAAAGGTGCACACAAATTTAGGAATGGTGTCACGGGCTCCAAGCATTAACCCAAATACATCCCAGGACTTGTCATGTTAAAACTCCATCAAACATACCGAGATCTTCGTGAAATATTTAGATTTGATAGATAACTATTCCATTAATGCTAAATTCCTGCATCTCTTTGTATGACATGTTACAATAATCTTTTCATTGCTAATGTACAAGACTGGTTCCCAAGCTATTAAATAAACAAATAATGATGATTTATCTGCCTGTCTTTACTGTCCTATGCAGCTAGTTTTCAATTAATTACCTACCGTTATGTAAAGGAATGTAAAAAAAGATGGTTACCGGTAACTATCGATCTATCTATTTACACCAGAACTACATGCGGTACTGAGTTTTTTCAAGTTACTTCTAGAAGTTTCTTATTTCCATGGTAGGGCCCACATGTTTTCTTCAGGTGAACACGATTTTTCATTCCATCTTAAAACAATTTTTTTACTTTCAAACTACCTGTTGAGATTTCATTACGAGTTCTTATGTGGAAAAAATGCTGAGAGAAACTTGTCATAAGATGCGTTGATAATCTTGTTGCGATGAGTTTCGATATGTGTTCCTTCTTCATCAGAAGATTCTAAATCCACGCACTCAATTTGTTTCAAGTCCTGGAAAAAACAAGATGAGAAGGAGAATTAATTATATGAAAGAAATCTCTCAAATGTGTGGGTATGAGGGAGGGGAGGGGGGGGGGGGGGAAGAATGATAGATTTGTATAATATTATGATTGATTAATAAATAATAGGGATGTCGGCGAGTAGCAATTTTTGGAGTAGGTTACCCGTCATCATTACCCGAGCATTACCCGGGTAATCAAATTTTTTTTAATCTTAACTATGCTTATCTACTTTTCACTTAAATGTACTTTATGGTCTTATTTACCATCTTTAGGTTACCATTATTGATGTTGAAACTATAAACAGTCTGCTCATATCATATCACTGACCCTCTCAGCACAACATAATCTACCCAAAGACATTGGTTGAGTCAACTTGAGTGAATGTGGCATGTCCCTCTTTTTTGTAAACAAAGGGCCATTTGCTTAAAGTCTAATAGCCGTTTGGTCAGCAGAGTCAAAAAGTAATTTTGAAATTAATTCTACATTGGGGAAATTTAAGTAAAGCTTTATTGAACATGTGTATTCTTGAATTAAAATCACATCAGAAACACTGTCATATTTTTTTGGCCAAAGTTACAGCGCTTTAATGAAATATTAAGTTGCTATTTTGACTTCATTTTAGTGAAAAATCAACTATTTTTCCTCTTAAAATGAGTGTGATTCATAAATGAGAACGGGTACCTATATTTATTTTTGCATAATTCTATTCGTAACATCTTCATCTACAATAAAACAAGTTTTTTGATTGAATGTCATTCCTTTTAGTATATTTTAATGATCTGTTGGATAATAAAAACGCATACAATTTGAAGGTTGTGTGTTAAATGATAGGGAAACATTCAGTATTTGAATCAATATATCTCAAAATTTATCCCGGTTAGCCTATCATCTGTTTGGATATTATTATCGAGCACATCAAAACGAATCGACTGACAAAAAATCATATTTTTTTCATGACCTTGAGGTAATGGAGGTTAGACCTTAAGCGGTATGCAGAAGTGTTAAAACTGTGGTCGCTACGAGTGCCAGAGTGTTAAAGGGGGGGGGGGGGGGGAGGGGGGGGGAGGAGCAGCACGTGCGAGCCAGATGCGACTGGTGATATCTATGGTGTAGAGAGTAGTAGAGGAGGCCCAAATTCTTTCGTTTTTCCCGCCACACAAGCGCGCTTTGTTTAAAAGTTATCTGTCAACGAAAATGAAGAACAAAAGCTCGCGTTGTAAAAAGTGGCGGGTACCCGGGTAGATAATATTGGAGTCGGGTAGTGGTGTACCAGTACCCGACACGGGTACCCGGGTACCCACCGACACCCCTAATAATTAGCAATGCAGCCGATAATATAAAAGTGGTCTGTAAGTTCACGAAAAAGAACATAGAACTGTTTGCTGATAACAGCCACTATGACTACAACACCAGAGGATCAACTAATCTTGCGCATGAGTTCTGCAGGTTGTCGGCAACGGCCAAGGGCATCTATTTCCGAGTTGAATAAAGACTGAGACGAGTGGTCGAATGGCTAGAACACTGAAATGCTCAGGAGACTAGGGTTCGATTCACAACTATGATCGACCATCCTGACTGTTTTTTGTTTTGTAGTTGCCCTCTGTTGTTCAGGTCAAAACTGGGATGGTACCTCAACAACGAACTCCTACCGACTCCTTCACACTATCCAAAACATCTAATAAAGTAACCTTTCTCAAATCATTCATCATTCCTTGATTACAGATTCCTTATAATGTAATTTTATGACATTCTGTTCTTGTTTGTTTATTAACCACTGGATATTGCAGAGTTTGATGTAGGAAATGTATAAAATTTAAAAAGTTTCTTTCATATTTCTTGACTTTGTCTTTCAATAAATAATTAAAAATAACAGTAGGGCCTACATAATGGTGATTATTTACTGTTAAATCCTATAAAAAAAAAAAAGGGAAAAAAAAGGAAAAAGTCCGTAGAACAAAATCCGTGAAAATTCACAAAAAATGAAATAGAACTCCACAAATGCTATTTCACTACGGTACTAAAAACGATTTTTGTAAAAATATTCAACACCAATTCACCCCTTTTAGATATTTAAAATAGAAAATTGGGTTTTTGGTTCACTCAAAATGCATGCCTTCTCTGTTCATGAGACATTGAATCAATAATCAATCTGCTTTGGCTAATAATCAATTGAAATTCATCAACAAACATCATTCACTCACTATCTATCTATTCATCTATTCATGATTCACCATCTGCCTTCGGATACCCGGGTCGGGTACGGGTAATGCATTATCCGGGTACCCGCAATGTGGAGTGAGAAAAAAAAGTATAAAGATGAACATTTCCACGTGTTTCTATTATCAAGTGTCAATCTATTTTCTTTAGAAATCCAAGCAACACTTCAGCGACTGATCCTTTTGTCACAGTATTTGTATTATTCCAAGTTACATCCCTTTTTTGCTGAATGAGTTTTTAATCAAACAAATTTTAACTCCAATGAAGTTCAAACTTCTCAGGAACTCACTTCATGTTTATCCACATCCTTCTTCGACTCTTGCTTGACGTGTTCTGTCTCGTTGGCCTGGTCACCACTCGGAGACAGCGGATCGTGAGAAATCTCGCTCGTACAGTATACCTTACTGATAGTTAAATCACTGTCTTCATCAAACTTCCACATGTGTTCAGCTTTAGTCATTTCGCTCTTCAACACCTGAAACAACACAAATTTAATAGTAAAATTTGAATATTAAATTTTAAAAATTTAAATAAAAGAACCCAAATTTAAATGGTAGGTCTGAGAGAAACCATGCTACTTTTTTTTCAAGAATTTTGTTACAAAAAATAATTTGTCACATAAATTAATAGATTCTATTATTGTAGACATTTTCAAAAGATCAGTACAAATTTTGAAATATCATTTATATTCAATCAATTAATTTTCAAACCTCTCCCCCTAGACCCTTTTTTATGTATAATATTTATTTATTCATTTTATTCACACCTCTACATGGCTTATCATAGATTATAATAACTCATTTCTCATTTTAGTACCTCATAGCTTTAGGTTTTTGTTTATTATTACTTATTTTAGAATAAGTCACATTTTTCTTGATCTACAGGTTACCATTTTTCGAATTATTCTACCCGTTGATCAATTATTCTGTGTCAATCATGGCAGCTTGTTATTGGCTACTGGCAGTCTTGAATAAAGGTACATATATTTACAATAAAGCCGTTTGATTTTGATACTTTCTATCGATTTAGGACATTAAGGGAGGAGGCCAGTGAAATTTTCACTTTTTTCACTTTTTTTTTTTTTCATATATTTAATTTGTTATGTATTTATAATTCTTTTTTTACTCCATATTACTGATAATACTACCACAACTAATCAATTTTCGATTTATAGTCCCTGTATGTATAGTTTCATGGCCCAAAATTCGCTGTTTTGAAGCCATTTTGTAGCTATATTTTCAGTTGATTACAGACTTTTGAATCACCCACAATTTATGTTGCCAAGGTTAGTGTATTTGCTGATAGGTATCACCACTTGCTTGAGCAATCATTTCACTGTTTTTACTTTTTAGTATCCAAGAAGCTTTGGTTCACAAATTCAAACTGTCAGACTAGAACCATCTAGAACGAAACTCCAGATTTTACTTTTTCCCTTGCGTTTCACTTCACACGTTTTACAGTCTTTTGTCATTTCTGTTGGTTTGAGTCATTTATGAAATGGGTAAAAACAAGAAATTGTATATAAAGAAAACAAAGAAAGAAATATCCAATGCTGCTAGGGTCAATTCTGAAAAGAGAGCTATTTTCAGCCCTAGGCCAGTGGATGATGTTTTGAATGAAACAGGTAAGCCTAAAATTACAACAACAATACTCATTCATAATACTCATCTGTTGGGCATATGATTGTTATGTAACTATGACTGCTTGTTTGACTTATAGCTGGACAAATAGATGTAGGCATATGTACCGGTACGCTAACTGTACCCAGTAACAGCAAACGTAGGCCTAGGCCTATTCCCGGGCTGGCAGAAATACCGATAAGCCCAGGTGCAGCTTCCGAGAGTTCTTCAGACACAGAATACATGTCAGGTGTGGAAGAACTAGAAAACTTGACTGTTGAGGAGTGTCAGCCTTCAACAAGTATCGGTACTGGAGTGTCAGACAATATTTCTGAACGTGAGCCCACGCCCGTTGTCACTGGCCCGAATAAGAAGAGTGAGCGTATACAGGCAGTGTACGCTACTGCGGATAATCCTGTTACCATGCCATCTGATAACACTGTAGAGTATATTATAGCAAATATTGATACATATTCTGAATTATTGAGTCACTGCGTTTGTTCCATCTGTAAAGTGCACAGTTTGACTGTTACTAAGACGCACTCAGCTGGATTAGCTCACAAATTGTCACTTCACTGTGAACTATGTGGAGATATCAATAGATCAGTGTATACGTCAGCCCGTATGTCGACCGGTTCATCGCGTCCTGGGTTCGATGTGAATCGGCGAGCCGCAGCAGCTATGACACACATGGGAAAAGGCTACTCTGGGTTTGAACAATTTTCCACCATCATGGGATTGAATCCGATGAGCAAAACCTCCTACGCGAGCCATTTGAAAAGTTATAGCAATGATGTCACTAGTCAAACATCATTTTTGGATGAAGCGCGTCGAGCAGTGAGAGAAGCGTACGCTAATCTGAACCCATCGTTGCTACTGGATGCTATGATAGAAATTGCTGTGAGTTTTGATGGTAGTTGGCACAAAAGGGGTTTCACGTCCAAGTATGGTTTCGCTGCGGTAATCGATTTACTTACAGGATTTGTCGTAGATTTTGAAGTGCTATCGAAGTATTGCCAGTCCTGTGAAATCGGGAAGTCGGAACTGGGTGAAGATTCTCCAGAATATCAAGTCTGGTACAACGGCCACAAGTCATCTTGTCAACAAAATTACGAAGGTTCATCTCCTGCGATGGAGGTCACTGCAGCCGATAGGCTGTGGCGAAGGTCCGAATCCTTCGGAATGCGGTACACCACTTTACTGTCTGACGGTGATGCCAAGACATTCAACCATCTTGTGAAGGAACAGATTTATGGCCCAGATGTTAGTTTCGAAAAAGAAGAATGCTTGAACCACGTTGCGAAGAGACTTGGCACTGGTCTTCGTAATGTGATTGCTCACGAAAAAGGTCAAGGAGTTACTCTCGGAGGTCGCTCTTATGGAAGCCTGAAACCTGACGTCATCAAATCTCTGACTAGGTATTATCGTAATGCTATTGTCAATAATATGCACAGCACCAATGAGATGAAGACCGCAATATTTGCAACACTCTACCACTGTTCGTCCACTGATTTGAATCCGCGGCACCATAAGTGTCCAACAGGCGAGAATACGTGGTGTTTCTTCAACAAAGCATTGGCTAATAATTCTAAACCTGGAAACCATAAAGATTACATTGGGACTCCATTATCAAATAAAGTTGTGACCAAGATCCTGCCCGTCTATCAGCGCCTTGCGTCAGATTCCCTACTTGAACGGTGCTTACTCGGACGGACTTCGAACGCAAACGAAAGTTTGCATAGTACCATCTGGCGCAGATGTCCGAAAGATACATTTGTCTCTAAAATGCGTATCGACATGGCTGTTGTGGAAGCCATCTCTGTTTTCAACAACGGATGTAGTGCATCAGTGAAAGAAAATATGGCAAATGCAAAACTTTCTCCAGGCCATTCCACAGCATCCTTGACGAAGAGACGAGACAAACGACGGGTGGGAAAGAGCCAAGTTCGTGCAGCATTGGCCTTCGAGAAGATGCGACATATAAAGAAGCTGGCTATGCTGAGAGCTGAAGAAAAACTGAAGAAAAATGAGGGTCTCACGTATGGGGCTGGTGCCTTCTAGTATGCCAGGCAAGGAGTTATGAGGAACTGACTTACTAAATCTCAACTCAAATCTGCAAATGTATTTTCTGGGATATATTTTTTCGACAATATACAATATGGAGAATGATGCAACTTCTATAATATTTTATGAAACATATCCATTTTTTTTGTGAATATTTTTGAATACATGCTCAATCATTGACAGTTATCTTTGTCAGTTATGTCTGATGGAACTATTGCAAATAATTGTATAACTTGAATACCTTTGAAATGTATTGTTTCAAAAAATTTGCTGAGGAATACAATCTTGAAATATACTGATAGTATGTCACATATAAGAGGATGATAACTGTTGTTCATTACTGTATCATTTATCTCCATTTTAAAATGAAAAAAAAAAATGTAAAAAAATAATTACTCGAATGAGGGCTTTCTTCATCACTATTCGTGAAAATTCATAAAAAATTTAATTCCAAGGCAAATTTTGGATAAATAATTTTGAATTATTTTTTTTATTTTTTGTTGCCCATCAAATGATAATCCACTGAATTTTCATCCACTTTGTTGGTATATTTAAGAAGTTGGGATTTTCACTGGCCTCCTCCCTTAATTCAATATTGAAACAATGATCGATATCAATTAAAAAAAAAGAAAATAAGCAGAATAATATGTTGTTGACATTGAAATGCAATTTGCTTATTCTGCACTTGAGAAACATTTGGTTAGTGCATTTCATATGTAGCTAGCTACGTTCATTTGCAAGGCACCATTCTGTTCTATAACTATAGTAATTGATTTTGGTTATAATTTCTATTGAATATATTCAATTTTGATTGAAAATCTATAATATATACTTATTCTATCATTCTTATTTCTACTTTTCATGTGAATTGATTATTATAGTCTACTGAAAAAGTTGAATGAATGGTACTTATAGCTCCAAGTTGAATACTGTACCAAGGATAGGCCTTGATGGGGAAAAAAAATTAAGAGTACAAAAAGTTCGAAACAAATAACGGTACCGGTACCAAAAATTATAAAAGAAATTGTAACATACATGTATCCTGTATCAAGAGAAGAAAGTTACCTACCAACCAAATGAATGTGAAAAAACTTTGATGAATGTGGTGAAACTCACTGTAGCGCAGAATAATTTAAACTCTTTTGATAGATATACAGCTGTATATCTATTATGTAGATCTATTGTGTATTAGCCATGTAGTAAACCCCCCTTATTACAAACTCGGTCACTTCGACATTCGTCATAATTTGAAGTGAATTTGGTTCCCACCCCCAAGTACACAGAATACTAAATGTTACAATAAGTGGGATCATTCCTAATATTCAAACTTCTTATGTTCCCCAATTGCTAATTTGTAACTGTAAAATCATTGTTCAACTTGCATTGTTTCTTCGGATATACAAAATAAATGCATTGATCCCTATTTGAGTAGGCCTACATTTTCATCTATACGACAATTTTTTTTTCAGTAATTCAAATTTTTGAAATTCAATTTTTTTTAAAAACTGCTCAAGTAGAGTTTTTAATAAATGAGAGCTTACTGCAATTGTTTCTAATTGTAAATATCGCCTTGAAAAAGCATAGACACTAAGAATAGAATAGTATAGCCCAAGTGGTAATAGAACAGTTACGGTGAGATTGCTATATTGGTAGATGACCTTGAAACTTCTTTATTAGATACAAATATCGCAGTACGTAATTTGAGGAGCACCAGATTAGGCTCATCTGATTCGATGTAAAGAATGAGTCCAAAGTGAATAAAACTTCATTCACTCATTCAGACAGATTGATTGACTGTTAGGGTTTAAAGTCGCATCACAGCGAGGTCATTTTGTGCCTATAATAAAAACTAAAAATGTATACGGCACTTACATTCTTCCTCTTTGAATTCCCTGTGAAAGTTTTGTTTTGTATACTACATGTCTCGCTGGGATCTTCTTTAAGACCAACACTTTTCACATCGCTGGAAATCCCCGAGAATATATCTCTTTGCCCGCAATGAAGTGCACTCGACCCAACTCGATCTGGGGTCTCCACTTTCACTGCGTCGCTTCTTCGGAGAGGATTACTTCTCTGCCGGATATTTGTTTCTTCCAGAGGATCTACTTGTCCCATCGGGAACGAGTAATTAACGAATGTGTCGTTGATGGCTTCCACGACTACTTCATCGCTGTATTTGTCTGTGTCCAAAACACATTGTAATATTTCTTCACTATACGTCTCGATCTGAAACAATACAACCAACGTAAATACTTAACAGTGAAGTGCTATTTGAAAGTCACTAGATAATTGATTAGGGGAGAGGAAGTAACTAAATGAAGGACTATTACATCTATATTGGAAGTGCTACTCTTGCTACCACCATACAGACCATTTATTATGATAACTAGGAAAGCGCAACATATACCGGCACATGCAGCGCAGTACTTAACGCACTCGCTTCATGTGATCCGGGAGGTGAAGGAGAATATCAAACCTGGTTCGATCCCCACCACCGTCTATCTTTAGTTTTTTTTCATGGTTTCCTTCTGCAGTCTAGGCTAATGCCGGGATGGTTCCTACAATATAGGCCACGACCGCTTCCTTCCCACTATCTTTACGGATACTTAAGAAACCTCCATCTCACCATCCCATCATCTCATCAATCATTCATTTGACGCCAATAGATCTTAGTTATCATAATAGTGCATCGTTAAGACCCAATAAAAAAAAATATATATCCATTTATTTATCCAGTCACAGGAGTTGGAAAAAGTGCAATATAAGTGAAACACATGCAACGACTGAGCTCCGTAGTTTTTTTCATGACTTCCCTCACACAGACTTACACACACACATCTACACACCCCCCTCCCTTGATGGTCAATGTCGAATCTTTTTGGGGAGAGATATTTTGAAGAAATAAAACAAATAAACTAACCTCACTCAAGAGAGCAAAATCAATTTATTTCAAATTGGTTATTCATTGAACAGATAATAGACAGCATACATTCAGTGTGCTTCAAATTTGGAATTATATTGCCAAAAATGATGAGTGATGAATCAATTATTTACATTGAAATTCAACTGAATGCACATCCCAGTTCTGCCATTGTATCCTGCGGCCTTAATTTGTACAAGTTGAAAATAATGAAAACACACAAGTCAAGTCAATGTCAAAAAATAGCACAAACTGAAAGTATTTGTAAATTTCTTGTTGAAAAATATATTAGAGCTACCAACATGGCAAGTGAAATGTTTTTATTCAACTATCACCAACATTTTTTCATTTTCCACACCATTTATACACTCAACACTCGCAATGACATATTTCATTTACCGGTACTCATGTAATCCCAAGAAAAACGACCTATCCCATTGCTGACGCACAAACCTCGCAGTATTCGTTTTGGCCACGGTCGAAATGGGAAAATAAGTGCTGTAGAATGCCAGTAGATCAAAACAATCCTGTTTTCAGTCGAATCGGATTCGATCGATACAGAAAGTTGTTACAGAATGAGGGCCCTGGTATCTTGAAGAAAGCTCGGTGGATTAGCTGATCCTTTTGTGCCCTGACAATGTTCTATTTACTCTCTATTTTCTTTTCATGGCATATTTTTTCTGAAGTGTGTCTCATTGTACTTCCTAGAGAATGTTTCAGCTTAAAGTAGGACTATACTATCTACGATCAATATTATTTATTTGTAAAAATTATAAATCAAAAATCGTTTTGAATTGAACGCTGTAAACGCTTGTTCTTTTATCCATAAAAGTGTAGCGCACCAGTCCGCTACACTTTTGTGGAAAAAAAGAACAAGCGTTTACAACGTTAAATTCAAAACGATTTTTGATTTATAATTTTTACAAATAAATAATATTGATCGTAGATAGTATATAGTATATACTACTTAAAGCTGAAACATTCCCTAGGAAGTACAATGAGACACACTTGATAAAAAATATAGAGCCTACTATGAAATTGAGAGTTTGTGAGATATCACTTCGAATGTAAAATTTCATAACATTTTTTGTATTTTCTCATGTACAGTGAAACCTCTATGGATCGTTCCCGGATCCATCGTTTTCCTGCTTGTATCATTCATTTTTTCACACCCCACTCCCATATAACCAATGCTAAATTTTCCTGGATGGATTGTTTTCCTGCATAGATGGTTTTATTTTCCTGGTCCCTTGAAAAATGGTGGATAGAGGTTTCACTGTATCTTCTTGGAACTGACTGAATTGAAAAAAAAATTATATCAATTATAGAGCTAGAATTATCTTGGGTTTGATATACATTTTGTCCAATGTCACTGAAATGTGAATGTAGTAGAAAATAGTAAAGATAAATTTCGCAATTATATAAAAACTGTGCAAGTAGGCCTACCCCCTTAAGTTTCATTTCAAATACTTCAAGGTACGTTCATACTACTACGGCAAAACGTTTTTGCCGTCACGGCTGGTCACGTGAACCAATCAGAAACTTGCCGTACCAGGCGATACGGCACAGCCGTCCGAGTTGAATTAACTTCAACTTTCTGCCGTACGGCCAGCTCGCCGTGAATCGGTTTGTGACGTAGTCGGCCTAATCATGGCCCTGTGCATGCTCAGACCGCTTTTCCTACGCACGGTGGGTGTAGAACCAACTGTTCAGCGGTCGTCTCTTTTGACGCGACAACTCTTTTGATTGTCCTTGTCCTCTAACCTCATTTGTGGTATGAGATTGTAATAATTACCAAATCTTTCTCGGTTGTGAAAGATTGGACGAGTACCCCATCTTCTAGGTCTTCTTTTTCTTCTTTTCCTACTCTGTAAATGTGCAGCTGCAGCTAATAATAGTGCCTTCTTTTTCAAAAGAAGTGAAAGAAGTAACTTTTCACTGTTGTCGTTCATTTTGACAGATAGCAGACCGTGCTCACTTGCCGTCTGACGTTTACCGTAGTACTCTACACGAAAGAAAAAAATCTTGTGTTTACCGTAACGCGGAAAAACCGTACATGCGGCAGGTTGCCGTAGTAGTGTGAACGTACCTTAATACATTGGAAGGAGCAACTTATTGTTAATGACTTTTATGTCTTCAGTTCAAAACCTCATAACTGCAACTTTCTCAGTTGGATGCACTGAAACTAGGATGATTCAGACATGTACAGAAGAGTGGTATATACCTGTACGGGGGGACTGAGCTCGTTCCACAGCTCTTTGGAGAGAGAAGAATCTGCTCCGTTAACGTACACGTAGTCTTCCAGGTCGTGCATGGCTCGATCATACGCTCCCTGATTCCTAACGGCCTTACTGAACTTCAACGTGTTGTCTTCGTTGTACACATATATGTCCGAGGCTTTGCACACTGCCCTGTTGATACAAAAACATCTGGTTGAAAATTAATGTTTCCTCGTTTCAATCTAGGAGAGTTGACTCACTATTATTTTTGTAATATGTAGGCCTATAAATTATTTATGATTGAGAATGTTTGTATTTGTAAAAAATATGAAGTTGATTGGTTATTTGGTTTGACCTACGGAGCACTTTAAAAGGAAATCACTCAAACAAATGGCTGAATATGTGACCTAAGATAAAAACAATCAGTAAATTACGTCATAATTACTGTTTCCCACTACCTTTTTATGCAGTTTGGTACTACCGTCGCATACATCACTTATTTGAATACTATACTGGATATTAATTAGTGATGACATCGATTCTCAAAATCGGGAATCGATTCTCTAAGCTCCGGAATCGATTAAAAATCGATTTAAAAAAAAAAAAGAAAAAAAAAGTTCACCCTCAAAAAAGTTGTGTAATTTTAACCTTTTTTTCAACCTTCCCGCGGCGTTTTACGTGAAAAATAGCTGCTCTAGAGACTTCTTTGAACTGTACTGTACCACTCAGGTATTTCTGTCAACGTTCGGCTGTCAGACGTAACTGAAAGGATAGCTTGTGTCCAGATAGTGAAATCTCAACAATACAAAATAATATGGACAGCGAAATGAGCTCGTATTGCGACGTGAAGAAGTAGTCTCCAAAAAAAAAAAAATCTATTTTTGGATTTGAGAATCGTTTTACATTAGAATCGATGTTATCACTAGTATTAATGTTGGTTGCTCCAGAGTGAGTGATCACGTCTGAAAGAGTAACCTGATTGACGGAGAGTTGAGATCCAACTTACGTCTGGGAAGTACCGAAGAACACTACCCTGTATCGGATATCATTCAAAGATTCGCCCAGCTTAATATCAATCTAAAATAGAAGTAAACAAATAGCTTTAGTTTTACTAATACTTGGTGATTCTGCTAATGTCTATTAATCTGTTACCACAGCACAATATTTATTTACTTGAATATCAATAGGCCTATATTATTTTTGCCTATCAGTGCTAAATACAAGTCTATTGCTTTCAAGGTCTTATTAGTTAGAAAACTTATACAACTTTCAAAAAGTAAGAATATTCAAACTGGAAATGTTGGTGGGCAACTGATAATTGGTTTTCACTGCCAAGCTGGAATTAATGTTTTGCATAGACAACAGTGACTTGCAACTGATATTGATGACTGTCATTAGTATGAGATTGAACTATCTACCAGTGATGACACCAGTGATCACTACCAGTGATGTACAGTACTCTTCATGTGAAGAGAGTGCAATCAAAGCCTGACTTGAAGTAAAACATCTATTAGAAATTCGGCTCATTGATAGGACAATTAGCATGATAACTCTCTTGTAATATTATGCTGATGTTATTATTATTGTTATAGTATTGTATTAATTGTGTATTGTTGTAATAATTGTGTGTATGTAAATAGCTAAATTGCTAATAAAGACTATTACTACATACTAGTCCTAATTTTAGAATTATGACTGTCAAGCTTATTGGTGGATATTTCAACTTTACAACTCAACATACTGAATAGTAAATACCAGATAGATCACCAGATTATGACAGATCGCCATCCTATCTCTGCAGGAACACATATTTTTAATAGTCTACCAGAAAAATTGAAAAACTCTACCTGATCAAGACTCGTTTTAAAACTCAGAATAAAAGAATCATTAATTTCTCATACATTTTATTTTTATAATATAATAGATTTTGAAAGAGCAAGAAACTGTAAATGTACTTTCTGTTCTAAGATAGCTTAAAAATCTAGCTTATGCTAGCTTTAATTCAATAAATATTAATTCAATCACTTTAGTTTACTGACAAATTTCAATACTTAATTATGTCTCAGACTTTAATCACATAGGCCTAAGTAAGAAAGTTTTTTTGTTTAATGTATCTTTTTTGTATTTACTTAGTACTTTTGTATTACCATGAAATAAATAAATATTTCAATTTCAAATTCAATCCCCGATTTCTCCGCTCTGAACGGTGGTGGTCAGATGTATGATTGATTAGCCGTCACATCCATCACTATGAAAGTGCGACCGACAGTTTTGTACAGACCTGAGCGGGCCAAGCACGGTAGCCTCGCATTTTCGCATAGCAGACGTCTCCTGGCTGATAATCTGGTTTAAGTTTCAATTTAACTGAAATTGGTAGCCTCGAGCAGGGCACGATGACATCTGAAAAAAAAAAATATAAAAGTTTTTCATGATGCTGGTTGGCCACAAATTGTCATCTCATTACTCAACGTAAAAATGTAATGGAATGAAGTGAGTAACAAACCCACTTCTTTGACATTTCTCAAAATAATATTTTATGCATAACATTATTCAAAGGATTGTCTAGTACAACCAATGATTGGTACGGCTTATTTATGTACATGGCAGATCAGTGGATAGATGGTTTGCTTCATTTCATTTTCATATTGCATCATTGTCATTTTTCAAAGTGATTATTGCCCAAGAGACTTAGTTCAAAGTGGAAGATATCAACATTCGTGTGTTTATACTGAAAGACCTTTATCTACGGCGAAAAATTATAGTCACAGACAGTGCAGTCCTGGTGTTAAACGGGGTGGTAAGATTGCCTTTGTGGTGCCCCGTCCAAACGATCCTATCTTTCATCCATAGCCTTAATTGGGGAACATTGATTTAGTATCAAGTTTCAATGTTATTAAAAAAAATACAAATATTGCATCAGACGAGTTCAACATCCTATCAAGTGTACAGGCCTATTACATGTCACTTATATTGTGATTTTAAACGGACAAATAAACTATTGAATTAAATTAAATTAACAACCTCACCAACAGCTAGGTTATTTGAGGGTATGAATGAAAAAGTTTTAATGAAACTCTGAAGTGAAAGGACGTTCACAAGAAGCCATGCCTTATGTGGAACTAGAACCCATGCCCAACAGTGGCTTCAGTTTCTAAAGCGGTGCCTTAGTTGACAGAGCTATAAAGAGCGGTATGAAAGATCAAGTATCGGGTATCCTTGTCTTCAGGATTTACTCATAAATCACCTGGCTTTACATGTACCAGTAGTCCTGAACTTGTATTTTTCAGTTTAAACATGATGATTTTGTCTTCATATTCTTTTCACCCAAATACATAATGTTTGTTCTAAATGTTTTTCATCATTTCCAGCTAAATTTCTACAATTTAAAAGAAAAATGAGAAGAAATTAAAAAAATCAATGAAACCTATTACTAGTTACTGACTCTAGCAGTGTTTAAGCAACAAATATTATTATATTAGCAGGATGCGCCCGTCGTATACGTCGTGCCATGATTATGAAGTAAATGGTGTGCCTTCATCCCTCCTCCCCCCTAGGCATAATTATTTACATCAGAGAAAAAGGCAAGCCAAAACCCTCGCGCGCCCGAACCACACCCCCCCCCACTCGACGGTTTTCCCACTCCTCATTTTCCCCTATCCGACACTACCGCCCGTTCACACTACCCGAAACCCCCGCCCTACCAGGCATTTCATAGAGCGAACGTACACACGGACGCTACAAATTCTCCCTCCCATGATTTTATTAGAGTATATATATATATATATATATATATATATATATATATATATATATATATATATATATATATATATATATATATATATATATATATATGCCTAAATTGAGTTGTACGATATTATATGTTCATGTGAATTTAATTTTCATGGATGGCTATTGTAGGGTTATTTCTATTATAGGCCTATGTCAGTAAAATGTTACGAACTTCTTGTGCAACGGATATAAGATATTGCTTTTAATTGTAGCCATGTAAAGAGAGATTACAGTATTGCTAAATAAATACTATCAATATATTTACAAGGTAAGCTTGCTTCTTGCATGTTATCAAGCACACAGGCAGCTGGCATGCTACAGAAAGATCAGCAAGTGATAAATACTGTTTAAATATGCCACTGGGTTCAACTCACTTGGCTGGCATCTTGAATTTGTCATAGTTGACGGCCCAGACTTTGTCGCACAATGTGAATATGCAGCTGCGATAGCATCCAGGCTTGCAGATCTAGTCAATGTACAAGTAGGATTGGTAAAAACATGAGGCTCGGTAGATTTTGTACACGTATTTGCAAAACTGACAATATCCGTAGTATCGGTAGGCGTAATTGCTGTCGTAGTTTTAATATCTTTAGCTCTCGTAGATGCCCTTCTAGTAGTGGTTGGAACGATTACACTATCGTTAGACACACTACTATTTGTGGGTCTAGGCTTTGAACTAGGCCAGCACTTGAAGATGTGTGGCACAACATTTGGTTTCAGACAGAAATTACCATTCAACATCTTGATGTAACCATTTCCATCATCTTCTACATCTTCTTGGAGCTAAAATGAAATGAAGTAGAAATAATAATTAAACTCGAGGCAGGTGAGAGAGAACTTGTATTACCGGTTCCTGCCCATACTTATGTGGAAATATGTGTTTATTCTGTTTCTACTTCATTTTCCACCCTCAGTAAAACCAATTACATATGTAGTCAAGTAACCTTGCAAAGCCTTTTTTACATTTTACATTTTCTTCTAAATTTTGTTTGCTAGAGCTATTGAATGGAAGTCACCACAAGTAGGCCCTAGGTATTTATCATGTTAATTACTGTACAGGTAGGCCTACTAGTTTTCAACTTGGTTTTTGGTATGGTTTTAGGTGAATGATGTAAAGCTAATAATAAATAAATAAATAAATAAATAAATAAATAAATAACCCTACACAATTCCCTAAACTAACTCGAATTAGAAATCTTCGAATTTAAGTGATTTGATGAAGAATGAAAAACTCGAGTGCCCGTATTTCAATTGATACAGGATATTGAAATTTACGAAAAAAAATAATTTTAGCCTTTGGTATAAGCCTACAGAAAGAAAAATGTATAAAACAGCACTTCTATGATGTTCTGTAGGTCCAAGAATTCTAAGATGTCACACAAGGTGTTACAAAAATAAAACTTTGGGACAGATACAAATGGTCGTCCACTCACATTAAAATGATCTTCGCAGAACTGCATGCCTGATTCAAGGTGTGACGTATCGAAAACATCAGACGAAGCATCTGTTTTCCTTCGATTTTCAGTGACACGTGTGAAATGTTTATTATGACAAGTACTAGTATTATTGGTACACAAAGGTACAGAGCACTCGCGATAATATGTGACGGTATGAACTCGTTTCTGGCAACAAGGCCATTCAAATACGTTTTGGATACTGTCTGGCACTTTTTGCTTTGTTGGTTGTGGTTGAAATACAGGTCTCTTTAATGGACGTGCTAGACGCTTCTTCAATGGTAATCCTACAGGCTTCAAGGGATGATTTGCAGCCGTTTTCAATGAAGACTCTACACGTCTCAATAATGGTCGTCCAGTAGGCCTGTGCTCCTTTAACATTAATCCCGTCGGCTTCAATGGCAATCCTGTAGGGTTCAATGAATGGCCTTCAGTTGTTTCCAATGGAGACTCTACAGTTCTCTTCAACAGTCGTCCCAGACGTTTCTTCAACGATCGTCTTCGGCACTTCATTAACGGTAACTCTGAAGGCTCCAACGAATGGTCTTCAGCCAATTTCAATGTAGACTCTACTATCTGTCTCTTTAATGGTCGTCCTACAGACTCCTTTAGTGGTACCGGTAATCTTACGCGCTGCAACGAATGGTCTTTAGCAGTTACTGAGGGAGACTCTACAGGTCTCTGGAAAGGTCGTCCTGGACGTTTATTCAACGGCAATCCCACGGGCTCCAATGAGCCAGTTTCTTCAGCCATTTCTAATCTAGACTCTATTACAGTCATCTTAAATGGTCGCCCTTCATATTTCTTCAGTAGTAATTCTGCAGGCTTCAACAGATGGTCTTTAGCAGTTACTAATGGAGACTCTACAGGTCTCTTCAGAGGTCGTCCCACACGTTTCTTCAACGGCACATACTTCTTTAGTGGTACCGGTAATCTTGCGGGCTTCAACGAATGGTCTTTAGCAGTTACTGAGGGAGACTCTACAGGTCTCTGGAAAGGTCGTCCTGGACGTTTATTCAACGGCAATCCCACGGGCTCCAATGAGCCAGTTTCTTCAGCCATTTCTAATCTAGACTCTATTACAGTCATCTTAAATGGTCGCCCTTCATATTTCTTCAGTGGTAATTCTGCAGGCTTCAACAGATGGTCTTTAGCAGTTACTAATGGAGACTCTACAGGTCTCTTCAGAGGTCGTCCTACACGTTTCTTCAACGGCACATACTTCTTTAGTGGTACCGGTAATCTTGCGGGCTTCAACGAATGGTCTTTAGCAGTTATTAAGGGAGACTCTACAGGTCTCTTGAAAGGTCGTCCTGGACGTTTCTTCAACGGCAATCCCACAGGCTCCAATGAGCCATTTTCTTCAGTCATTTCTAATCTAGACTCTATTACAGTCATCTTGCATGGTTGCCCTTTATATTCCTTTGGTGGTAATCCTGCAGGCTTCAACAGATGGTCTTTAGCAGTTACTAATCGAGACTCTACAAGTCTCTTCGAAGGTCTTCCTACACGTTTCTTCAACGGCAATCCTACAGGCTCCAATAGGTGGCCTTCAGTCGTTTGAAATGGGGACTGTACAAATACCGGTATCTTCAATCCCAAAGTCTTCTCCACTGTTTGATCTACAGTAGCCTTAACACTCTTCTGTAACGATTTATCTACAGGTTTATTCAACCGTTGAGCTTCCCCGAGCCTACCCACCAAAGAATCTTCAAGTCTTGCAAGCAAGACTACAGGCCTTCGGCCTATCCACATTACGTCAATTTGATTTTTCCTCGCAACTTTCAATGGTATGACATCATTACAATCACGAAATGCTTCTTCAATAATTTCATTTCCATCATCAATAGCAGACATTTCTGCTGTGTAGGCCTAGGCATCTAGGCCTCACAAGGCACCATAGAACTCAAAAATATTAGTATATACTCTGAAACACTACAGCTGCTGAGTGGTCAAATTCAGATTTTGTGGTTATGTATGCCGAAGCAATAGTTGGGTCTCAGATGAATCGACGTACACAAGTAAATACTAATCATAAGGGTCGATATTTCATTATAGGGCGTAAGCTTACAGCTGATGAACCCCCATCTTGAGTTACGATTGTAGAAAAACGAAGAGATAATTTTAAAAAATTGCCCAAAGTCCATTAGGCCTACGTCAAAAAAAACAAACAGAAACCAAGGTCATTCCGCAGGATCTAGGCAACCCTAAATGCATCTTGCTGCCAACACAAACATCGCTAGTTTATGACAACAGCCAATTCATCAATAAAGTATCAAATTACATTAACTAGCTAGGCAAACCATAGAATGGACTAGATGTTTATATGAAGTGTAATCGAAAACTCTACACTCCTTGAATCGTTGAAAATATACTTGACCTGGCAACTATCGAGTCTAGAAAGCCGTGAATATCGGCAATGGTTCTGGTATTTTCTACTATTTCATGAATAAAAAACATGTAATAAACGAGACAGATGCAACATATGCGTTGTAAGATGAACGATGCCTATGTTTGTATGAAGTAGCCTACAGCCTAAACGAAAACTCTACAGATCGTTGGACTCGCATAAAATATACTTGAATTGGCAACTATCGAGTCTAGAAAGCCGTGAATCTCGGCAAATTATTCTCTTCAAAACGACTGGCGGTATTTGAATGAAAATTTGTAATAATGTGTATCTTTTATGTGTTTACATTATGGTCTGCTAAAAGCTAGATTTTTAGAAACTTTGTGATGGTGTTTCTCAAAAAATGGTCAGACCGATTTGACCAAATAACTTCACAGTTTTAAGTTGGATAAGTCCGCGTGTTCAGAAAAAAATCTTGTTGATCAGTATCAGAGCGTACGACCTGTGCAGTGCTCACAAGTCACAAGCAAAAAAAAAATAGAGACAAAGCTACATAGGCCTAATAGTGGGGTGTCTCTCATTCAAAATTAAGAGTTTCTCACTATTTAGAGAATGTGTGGTACAAAGTGATCAGTATGAGGTGGTCTTCCTCTTCGAGCATACCTTCAATATTTTTCCACCTTGAACTTGTTTTTAATTTTTTGTTTTTACATCCCTGAAGATGGCAGGTCACATTCTGCCAAAAGAGGACAAGGTCACAAATGGGACCGCAATTCTATCCCAAAAGAGCAAACGCGGTCAACATGAGAAATTGAGACAACATATTTATCTCCATGTAATTTAAATAAAAAAATAGTTGTCAAGTAGGCCTAATCTGAAATTGCACTGTATCTTTCAGTAATTCAATGAATTAATATAAATTATATATAAATATAAAGCTATTCCGTCAGAGGGTTAGGGGGGCGGTGAGATAGGGATTTTTAAGCAACTTGCCACCGGGCATTTATGTGCAGTCGTAAGAGTTTTAAATAGATAAATAAATTTAGATTGAATCATAATTACTAGTCAAACGTGAAATATGCGTTGTAAGATGAGTGAGATATCTCAATAAGGTATAAAAGTCGTTGAAGTAGTTCTACCCTTGCTACTTTATCGACTCTGGTATTCTACACACCTTGATATCTGAATAAGCTATAAAAGTCGTTAAAGTAGTTCTACTTTTGCCACTTCATTGACTCTGGTATTCTACACACCTTGATGTATATAAAAAATACTTCATTGTTGGTCAACTCTTGAATCTAGAAAGCAGTGAATCTCGACAACTTAATTCTGTCAATTTTTATGGTATATTTGATGAATATTATCAGTCATTTTATTTTTTCTCTTCAAAACGACTGCTCAGAATTGCTTAAAAAATCGTAATAATGTGTAAAATCCATGTATACACATTTAGAGAGAATTTCATTCCATTTGGAGAGATTTTATTTTTCAACATTCTCCGCCCAGCCAAATCTTATGGGGTTTTTAGAAACTTTGAGATGATTTTTCTCAAAATCGGTCAGACCGATTCATTTCAAACACTATACAGTTCTAAGTTGGATAAGTTTCCGTGCACAAAAAAAAATTCATGTCGATCAGTCAACCCTTGCGACCTGTGGAATGCTTACAAAAAAAAAAAAAAAAAAAACACAGACAAAGCCCTATAAGAGTGGGATGGAGACTTCGCTACGCTCATCAATAATTTATATCTCCCCAGTATTTTTTGTTTCACGCCATTTTTTTCATAATGGGTTTACGACGCACTGACGCGATGACTAATAATTAACGTGAGTGAATGATGAATGAGATGAAGGGATGTTGAGATGAAGATTATTTTATCATGTGTTATTTGAATAGTGAAGAGGAGTAGTGGTCGTGATCTGTTGTTCAGAACCATCCCATTATTATAAAGTTATGAACCTGAACGACAGAGTAAAACAACGAAAAGCCTATAGATACGTCAGGATGGTCGACCATGATGGGAATCGAACCCCGGTCTCCTTAATGACGTTCCAGTTGCTTATTATTTTTATTAATGTTGTGTTTAACGACGTACTGTACTGATAACTAAGATCTATTGGCGTCGGTGAATGATATATGAGGTGTTGGGATGATGAGATGAAAACGATTGAAAGATTATTTTATTAGGTATGCTTTGGGATAGTGGGAGGAGCCGCGGTCGTGACCTGTTGTTGAGGAACCATCCCAGCTAGTATTGACCTGAACGACAGAAGAAAACCATGTAAAACCCCTGTCAGGATGGTCGACCACGGCGGGAATCGAATCCCGCTCTCCTGAATGACGGTCCAGTGGGCTAGCCACTCGTCCACTCGTCTCAGTTCCCAAGAATTATATATTATGTGTATTCAAGAAACTATGAATTGTTTAATGATAGTTTATTTTTAAATCAGCTGAATAATGAATCAAGCCCAGCTGTTTTGATGTTTTTAATTTCCTAATGACTATATAATATTCTTATGATATTTTCAGCAAGTTGAAATGACCCTGAACGGGATAGCTAAAGGCTAAAGGGCATTACCATCAACCAATGTCATCATGAATGACTAAAAACAGTACGTCTTTTTTTTCAGCTCATCTTTATTTATTTTCTACTCTGAAACCAAATTATTTCAATAATTGTCAAATAGAAACATCGCTATTCATCTAATAAAGGATTTCATGCAACGCAATTTGTTCATCAGCATTTCTTGTCAAATATTCATAATTGTTTACATCTCACAGAAAGTGAAAAGACGACATTTTAAAATACGTTCTGTTTTTAGAAACAAGTCTTGTGTTGGTTCTGAAGACAGTGTTACAGCAGAGTTCAAAGCGTTAGGATGGTTGTTTATTCAGTGTTAGTGACACTTACCTTCTTTATTAGTGTCACTGGACAAACTTATGTTATACCGAATCCTGTTATTGAAGGTTTAAAACCCAAAGGACTGAGGGTTTCCATCCCAGGTAAGCATCGTATTTACTTCGAACTACTTTACCGTATATGTATAAATATACATTCAAAAAATTCCAACTGGTATAAATGTTTTTTCTGTATCTAATAACGAATGTTGAATGTAGCTATACAAAGATAAGCATGAAACTGATATAACTGATATAATTGTATGTCTGTAACCAATTAATTTATATCAAGCATTAACATTGAATAAAATTAAATGAGAAATAAAATAAAAATGGGAATGGACGTGAATTCTCTAGAAAATACGGGACTAGATTATAAATGATCAATGTCACTCTTTAAAAATTATGTTAGGCCTATATAGAATGTATTCTTTGATTTAGCGAAATACTAGTTTTTTGCGGTAAATTTACTGATTCACGTAGGGCCTACCACGCCTATTTTCTTTCGTTTTTTTTTTGTGATTTTTCCTTTTCCTTTTTTCAAAGTGTATAAGCTCCGTTGCCTGCCGGCGGTATACGCGAGGTTTACACACCAACCTGACCTACCTAACCTGAACCACTGTCCACCTTTGTCATCTTTGTCACCCTTATCAGATCACAAAGCATCAAATTCAAGTGAGTAAAAAACATATTAAAAAAATCAAAATACAAAATGTCCAAACTACACACCATAGATATGAACAAGATCTATCAGAAAACACAAAAAACGCAAACATCGAACAAAAATTGGCCATGGTAAGTTAATCAATAAAATTACCTTTTTTGCTGATTAATTTGGGAGGGCATTTATTCCGATATACAAATACAAAAGAAGTACCTGTATTTTCAATATTATCAGACAGTATTCGTAAGGACTATTTCATTTGAATGTATAATTTCCACAGGTAGGCACTATACAGCAGAAGATTTTTTTTAGCTGTGTTTTAGTAAATTTCAGAACTCTTGGTCGCAATTTTGACGGTATTAAAATTATCTGTGCATCTTTAGGATTGGAGTTGTGTAAACTCACATCGTTCGAAAGTCATCACAAAAAAAATATGTGGATAAGATTTAGATTTGAGCGATGTTAATTTACTGCACAAGTTTTTGAAATAAATAAATAATTGCCATTATGATGCTCTACGAAATTACAAGTGAACTTTAAATTTCACCCAACATAAGATTTACACGAGAATATATCTGAATAGTTTACCGAAAAATCGATTAGGCACTTTTTGAGGAAGTTCCTCATGAAATTCTGAAAAATTCATTACAAAAAATAAGTAGCAAAAATATGAACAATTTTTTTGAAAACACAAAGACAAATCACCATAAGAGTAGGATGTATGTCTTTGCTATCACTCATCCAATGAACAATTTCACCAACAATCAATTTTTTCAATTGACAGTCAATTTTATTTTCCCATCTCCATATATTATCATTTTTTAATCAATATTAGACAAAACCCCAATTACTCCAGTGTATGACAATGAATCATTGTCAGTGTTGAATTCAGAGATTTTTTTTGCTGGGGAGCTTTTGTGTTTCCGGGAGGGGGGGGGGGGAGGGGGGGGAGGTGGGGGGGCAAGGGAAAACCGAAATACAAGTTTCTTCAAAAATACACTACAGGCCTATACCTAGTGCTTAATGTTTTTTCTATCTCAGGGGGGAAAACGACGAGCTGCGGGGGGGTTATTCCCCCCTGCAGGTATGCCTGGATTCAACACTGACCATTGTTCACCTCTTGTCGATTGTTTCAGACGAAGCCGGCTTAGAGCTGTTTGCGTTCCATGGCAACCTCAACAAGCCGCTGACCAACTTGGCAACTGGCACTTTATTCAAAGATGTGGTAAAGGCCAAGAACGGGCGCTGGACGTACGAGAACCCGACCGTGAAGTTCAAAGCCGGAGACAAGCTGTATTATTGGCTGTATGTGCAGATCGAAGGGGTTGGCTACACCAAAGACGGAGGGGTGTGGACGTACACAGGTAACGTTGCTACAGGCCTGCGACTCTGTTTGGTGAATTGAAAAACTCCCCCCCCCTCCCCCGTCCTTCCCCTCTTCTCACACCCGAGATCATTTATAATTCTCACGGTTGCAATTCGATGTCAAGAAGTGATATCAGGTAATCAATTTTCTGATGTTGATCAATCAAATGATAATCAATCATTGCTCAACTGAAAAATAATCTATTGATGAACAATTCTTGATTAATTGAAGAGATAATTGGCAAATATATATTAACAAAAATATAATAAATGAATATCATTCAATATGTAGGTAGAAACCATTATGTGAAAATAAAATATGGCAAACAAACGTTTGTGGCAAATATGCAAAATTGTCATTTTGCACAACAGTAACTTCTGAGCATAGTTTCAAAATGCCGATGAATCTTTAGAAAAATCATAATCGTTAATCAAGCAATTTCAAGCAATTGCTCACCAATATAGATTGATTGGTGTTCCATAGTCTAATAGTCGATAATCGGTCGATTCATCTATAATCGGCTGCATCCTTACATTATTACCTAATTCTTTCCGCTGTTGTTTGAAAAAGAGAACTAGAATGAATATTGTTTGATAAATTGAAACAGTAGATGAAGTAAGCCGTGTGGAATGCCGTTTAGATGGCGCAGGTGTGCAGCCCCCTGCCGTGTGTGGCGCGACGCAGACGTTGGTGAGAGGCAAACCGGCGTGCGCTGGACAGCTGATATTTAACGAGGAATTCACTACGCTGGACACAACGCGATGGCAGTACGATATCAGGATGCCTCACAGTCCGGTAACTACTTTACACTTCTAAACTCATTCAGATAGCATGGCAAAATATATCTATTTAATAATAATTCATATACCATACTAATATTGATTCTTTGATTTTTTTATTGAATTAATATTATTTTATCAAAAATGCTATCACAAACTTGTCAGTGGTTTTCTATTCATGTAGATTTTAAAATAAGAAAATGTGAATTCACACATTTCTAATAGTAATTTAGTTGACGTCTGTGTTTTTTGTCTTCAATATATGGAATAAAAATGTCTTGCAATTGTAAAAATGAAACTGTTTTATGTATTCATTTTAGCAATATACCCATCAGTATTGAAATTATTTCACAAGATTGAATTCAATTATACATCCCAAAGTTGAAGTATGACAATTAACTACAAATACCCGCCAAGTCTTTCTTTCTTTGTATTAAACTTATCGTTTTGTTATTACATACTGACTACAATCTCATTTTAATTTTTCAATATCTCCAAAGTTTTGTATAATTAATAGTAGATTCTAACATATTTTCATTCCATTGTATATCTGCTTCCCTTTTCTCTTTAAAAACTGAAAATTTGAAAATTAAAAAATGTTAAATAATAAACAATATTGATAATTTAAAATAAAATGATAGTAAGATTAGTAAGAATAGTAATATTGATAATTAAAAATAAAATAATAATAAGATTAATTGGACCAAGTAATATGTATTGAATCTGAATGGTAATATTAAATATCTAACTATTGAAAATTGGAATTGAAACTACATCAACTGTTCAGGACTGGGAGTTTGTCACGCACATGAAAATTGACGATGTGCCAATCATTGAAAATGGCAATCTTGTAATACGACCAACACTGCTTGAAGATGTCACAACCGAATCTCACTTTGTTACCAGAGGCAAGCTAGATTTAAGAGGGTAAGAACACAATATGTTTATGTCTAGTTCATAAATCCAAGTTAGACGACGTGACTTATAACAACATTGATCATAATTGCTGACAACGAATTACTTGGGAAAGTCTTACAGATGAGTGCTGAAGGTAGAGACATTTTGTAGCTAAAAGCTCAAATTTGAATTAAGTAGAAATAATTGTTATTATTTTATTATTATTCAACTCTTACAATGCGCGGTGTTAAATTCCTTACATTTATAGAATATAAAAATCAATAACTATAAATCCAACAATTATTTGTGATACTATTATTGTTTGTGTTCCATCCTATAGCTGTCATAAAATCATATAATTATATATTTCCAAATGTATATTTTTTTTAATATAGCTTAACAACTCCACCAACAGCTGGGTTATATGAGGGGTACAATGGAGTGGGTGATAATGAAACAAGGAAGAGATGACATTTACAAAAACCCGTGCTTTATGCGGGACTCGAACCCATGCCTGAACTGACTTCAGTTTCTACCACAGTGTGATGATGATAGAACTGAGCCATGGGGGCAGCTAAAATAAATTATGTAAAACCTATATTTGTTCAACGAATAAATCCAATCGAAAGGTCAATATTGATTTTTGAATGTTTTTGTGACCCTTCATGTGACCCGGGAGGTAGTGGGCATGTCGGACCCGGTTCGATCCCCGCCACCATCTATCTTTACAGGGGTTTTTCGTGGTTCCCTCTGTAATCTAGGCTAATGCCGGGATGGTTCCCACAATATAGGCCACGACCGCTTCCTTCCCACTATCCTTCCCATTACCCATAAAACCTTCATCTCACCATCCCATCATCTCATTAATCATCCATCCGACGCCAATAGATCTTAGTCATCATTACGTGCGTCGATAAACCCAATATAAAAAAAATTATGTTATGAAGTGTTGAGAAAACGTACTTGTAAAAATGATCTGTGTTTGATTTCAGTTGTACTGGTAAGGTGGGCACTGATGAGTGTACCAAGCAAGCATCTGGTGGTCGTAATATCTTACCACCTGTTGTAACACCGAGAGTGACGACTAAAGGATCATTCAGCTTCCGTTACGGACGTATCGAGATGAGAGTCAAGATGCCTCATGGTGATTGGCTTTTCCCAGGTACTTGCTGTAATCATTACACTTTTATTCCAATTCAGGAAAGGATAGGATTTGTGATCTTCATTTTCTTATATTTTCTATTAGGCCTACATATATATTTTCTTATTATTATAAAACAAACTTTAATAATTTGGATGCTGAAATAAAAATAAAATTTTAATTTAACATCAGCCTGTGTCAGAGCTGTTAATTGTATTGATGATTGTGTTGTATTCTTTATGCGTAGCAGATCAGCACATGGTGAACATGTACTAATTCTGTCAAATTTGACAGGGCTAAATATAAAATAATAAATAATCATTGCAATTATTTATTTGATATTAGTGACCAGATCTCTCCAAAAAGTTTTTCAATTTCTGCCAATATATTATATTTGTGACTGGAATGACTAGTGCTTTATAGCGACGTATCAAATCCTCTTTTAGATTTTGTGTTGATAACAATGATTTACACTTTTTGCTGAAGATGATTGGGTGAGGCTAGTCTGGATGGCCACATATTCCTTAGAGAAACATTCTCTCGCTTTTCTAGATGGTCTATTTTCATCCAATGTCAATTCTACGTGTTCAAATTTTCATCTATTCTATTCATCTCATAGCCAGAAGTAGTATTTTGGTCTTGTGGTTTTGTGATAACACTAAATTCTGTGTGCTAGGTTGAACATTTAAAAATGAAGCAATTCAATCATTTTTTTAATCATTGTAGGTATTTCACTGGACCTCTAAAAGAAATAATCGGAAATACAGAGGAAGAGAACTTTTTCAATACATCTCTTCTATAACTATATTATATTGGGCAAGGATATACATTTTTTAGAAGAGGAACATTTTTTTGACAAAAAAGGAGAAAAAAATCCTTTTTCCCGAAGACTAAATACACGTATTCTGCCAGTTCCGAGCCTTATTTCTTCTTCATCCTCTTGACTCCTGTTACTTTACTCCTCTGCTACCTCTTCTATTCTTCCACATGATCTCGCCATTATTTTCTATCATCTCACTATTTTATTTTATTCCAATATCTTCTTTTTCTCAACATTTCCTTGTTTTGATTTTTTCATCAGATTCCCTGACTTTTTTACATCTTGGTTAATTTCTCTGGTATTCCAGATAAGATGATTGAAGCACATCAGAGTAAGTGACTATTTGTTTTGTTTGACAGAGCTTTGGCTATCACCGAAAGACAGATCATACGGAGTCGACTTCGAGTCTGGTCAGGTCCGGTTAGCGTTTGTTCGCGGCAATGAAGCGCTTAATGCTCGCTTAGGGGCCCACATCGGCAACAAAGTGTTGGAGGCAGGATGCCTGTACGGAATGGCTAAACCAGGTACGAACAGCATTTCAATTAATTCGATTAGCAAAATACACTACGCTACGTCATGATTTTGTCTAACAAGAGATGGCAGGAGTGCGATATCATATTCTACGATGCCATACAAATATTAAAAACAAAAAAAATATCTTATAAATTAAAAACTGAATCTTTTTTTTCAAATCTTCATAAAATTGGCAATTTTTGTGTCAACTTTTCTTTGAACAAGAAATAATTACATTGCTCTCACTGTGAAAGTGCATTGTTATTCTAATTGTTTGTCTTAGGTAAACAACCTGTAGTTAAACGTCACTTGACAAGTCTGACTGCTAAAGAAGCTTGGAGCACCAGTTTCAAGAACTACACGATGGTCTGGACACCTGGTAAGTCTGCACACTTTGACACTTAATGTACTGACATATAAGTACATATTCATGTGTGCCAATAATTAGAAATAAGAGAGTAGCATTAATCACAGATCTATTTTCAGACTCATTTCGGACACAGAATGTCCGAAAACAACCTTCTTGGTTACAACGTGTGTAAGGTCGCCCTTGTGGTGCCCCGTCCTAACGATCCTACCTTTCATCCTCATAGCCTTAATTGGGGAACAATGATTTTGTATCAAGTTTCGATGTTATTAAAAAAATAAAATGAAACGTGTATTGATAATTGAAATATTCGAGAAAAAGAATCAATGTGGCGTTGATGTGTGGTGTCAGGAGATTTCTTCATTCAGGGCTTTTTTTAAAACACGTTCCATAATTGACCATTGTAGATCGTCCGCCCTCGTGATGTCACAAAATATAAAAACCAATCAAGTGGATAGTGAAGCAGGGAAAATAGGGAAATAACCACTCAAGGTATCTAAAATTCCCCTGCTTTGTATAAGTCACGCCCATCTACAATGGCCAATTAATGTGTTGTAATGAGTTTTGATTGCAATGTCAGTGGATGAAAGATGCAAATTGTGAAACAGTGCTAATAATTTAAATAAACTCAATTTTAATTATTGATTTGATCAAGGGTCATGGGAACTTGTGAATTGTTAACATCTGCAATAACTTCATCTTTATAGACACCTCCTTTCTTTACAATATATAACTTTAGTTGGTATAGTTGGTATTAAAGTTTGAAGGCATGTCGACAGTCATTTTGTGTCATTCATACTGCTCGATGAAGTACTAACGTTAACGGAAAAAACTCATCCGAGATTCTAATGTTTCTTAAGTGTAATGATCATTTATGTCTGATCAACCTTAATGTTTGATGTTCAAAAAACAGTTACAAATCATGCATTCTATTTTGTCATCGAATCTTCCATCTTTTAATCTTTCAGTTGTATACTTTCCTGGAACGACCACTTGTGTTCAAGTTTTGACATAATTAGTCTTAAAAATGGTCTATGTACTAAAAATACACCCAAACATTAGCTATAAAATCAGAGCCTGTAGACTAACAGTTTTTTTTATCTACGGGCTTTTTCATACGCACGTTTTCTGTGAGTAAAGAATCAAACTGTCAATAATAGTTTTTTTTCTTTTACTTTGTGAAAATGAACGTTCTAAAAAACTCAAATGGATATAAGTGAGTGAATAAAATTAAGAAGAGAACACTGAGTTTTTTCATTTTCCAGACGAGATGAGCTTTAGTGTGGATGGTCAGGTGTATTCGACAATAACACCACCTGTTGGCGGCTTCAAGCAGTTCCCGGAGTTCTCTGGAATTACTAGAAACCCATGGGAAGGAGGCACCAAGCTGGCGCCGTTCGACAAAGAGTTCTACGTGAGAATCGGACTTGGAGTCGGAGGTATTCGGGCGTTCCCGGACAACTCAACGAGCTCCGGAAAACCTAAACCCTGGAGGAATTCTGACCCAAAGGTGAAAGAGGAGACAAAGTATTATTATCATGCAAATAATAATAATTGTTCATGTCAGATAATTATTTCAACTCATAGTTTTTCGTAAAGTACTACAAAGTACTTTGAATTGAGATTAAGAAATTATACCGATTGTTCAAGGTAATTTATCAGAATGAAACCTGTAACTGACTAATAATTCACTTGCAATGATGGTTTAAGAAAATCTTCATTCATTTCAACAGTCTTAAAGTATCATATCTTCAAGCGAACAACATTTGTACTATTCTACAGTTAATACGTACCTATTACCATTGCATTTTTGGTTTATATGGCTATACAGACTAAAGGTATATTACTTAGGCTACGATATTCTGTTCTACGTTCTAGTGGGACTATGATTAGTACAGTAATTAGATCAATTTCCTCACCCTTGTGATGAGGAATATCATTGTATACAACCAGATAACTAAATAATCCATTGAAATGTGATTGTTACAGGCAATGGCGTTGTTCTGGCGCGACAAAGCCAACTGGTATCCTACTTGGTCCAACGCCGAGCTGCTTGTGGACCATGTGAAGATCTGGGCGCTGTAATCCGACAGCCGTTACGCCAGTGACGAATATCATACCGTAGACACCGTTGTTGTATTAGTCGGGCGGGTGAATTTTTAAATATGTTATTCAAAATATGCAGACACAAATGGTATTCTAAATTTTAAAAATATACCAAATATCTATTTCTTTTGTGTTTTGGCAATGAGTATTATTAAAAAAACTGTGTTTTAGTGAAAGATGATGGAAAATAAACAACACTGTAACTAAAATGTGTGTTTTTGTTCAGGGAATAAAATCCAGTTACCAGATAATTTGTCTCATTTCTATTGTCTACATTTACAGATTTACCTGCACAGGCCGAATTGGGGGTGATGGCATGGTGGGATGCCGCCTTGTCAAGTGATATTGTTCAAAACACAAAACATCAAAATATTCACTGAATTTAAACACATCAATGTTCAAATATTTTTACATTTATCGGACCAGACGTTTTGGAGGGAAGGATAAAAAAATCTACCGGAGCCGCAGCGCTCAAATAGGTACGCATTAACTATAATTAGCAAAGACGTATTCGTACCTTTGAAATTTTGTATCTCAAATAATAATAAACTATTCATAATTTAATCACAGCTTGGTACAATCGGCTCTCAATGAGGTATTGAAAGTTCATTTTGGATATCTGCTCAAACTCAAAAGGCAAAGTGAATGGAGTGATGTAATAAATAATCAACTTTTCGAAATCAAACATGAACATTATTGAAACATGAGACTCCTCTGTCCATACACTCCTACCTCGAACTTATTTATTTACATTAGAACAAATTAAACTGTGATGTGATACATGCAATGAAATTCTCACTGTGAAACATATTCTTATTGATTGTAATGATTACAAAACTATTGGATGACAGTTGTCAATGGATTCCTCTTTAAATGAAATATTGTCAGATGAATCAGGACGGATTAATAAACTATTCAAATTTTTGAATTCAACTGATTTATTGAATAAAATATGATTTTATTTTTTATATATAATTATTTGTTCTGTAAAAAAAAGGGAAAACGTGATGAAATGACCACGCTGTCGGTGTCACAAAAAAAATATAGATAAAGTAGTGTGACATAATGTGTGATATGAGGCCGTGGAGACAGTAAAGTTATATGATATTTAAAAGTAAGGAGCCATTTCGTTTAGAAAAAGTGAGAGGAAACGAATGATATAGAATATTTTTGCCAAAATAATCATCACATCCAAATTTCGCTATCTTTGTTTACTTGTTCATTTTGAAAATGTTGAAAAATTGAACCAAAGTTCACAAATAAATGATATTACTATTTTTTTATCAGCAGAAGTGGTTTATTTACGTACTTGAAATAAGAACGTCATCTAATCGATTTGCATATTTATAATAGAATTATCTTCGTGCGAATCTTCAATTAAAACTTTGTTTTGTTTTTCAGTCAGTCATTCTTTGCATCATGTACAAAACATATGAATCACTCGAGTTAAAAATCACACGTATGATTAGCAGAATGCAGTGTTTTTACAGTTACTTTGAAATGATTGCTCTTGAGAGTTTGAACCAGTTGTGATAAAAGCACAGATAAGGTGGTGCTACTTCATTGATTTCGATTTTAATTGTGTAGAACAATAGCCACTTGTATTTACTGTATTACAAGCACAATAATAGGAATGTAGTTTCGATTTAATCATCTTTTAAGAATTTAACAATTCTTTTCAATACACTTTCGATCATATAGAAAGTTAATTCCAAAATTGAAATTTGTGGATACATATATTTACATATTTTACCACTGTTTTTTTCTATAAACTGTGCGTAGAGTGCGTGTATGTACAGTCAGCTAATTTAGTGAATCTTATGGCAGCATTTTTTCTCCAGGATGCATTTTGAGGCGTCTTTCGAAAGCAGATTCGACTATAATTGGTATTTACTCATAAAATTGGCTACTTTGAAATAGCCAATCGTTCTAACGTAAAATATGCTCACAATGTGCAATAAAAAGAGGACTTTCACAGTATTTTACTGGGTTGTGTATTGCACACGCCATGTGTATGCATTTCATATCTGCATGTTCATATTATTGGTATTTTAATTACTTAAACACTAGATTAAGAATATCCAGAACAGCATTATAGCAATAGGTAACGTGCATGCATTTTATAGATAAGGTTTTAATTCACAACAGATTTGATGATATGGCAGAAAAAAGTTTTAAAAAATGTGGGCATTGAAAATATGCGGAAAACTCTGTTATAACACTTGCTTTTGAGAGGCTCTAATTCCATTGATAACGACTGTCACAGAAAAAAACCGAGTCATGCTATATTGTTGAAACAGGGTATATCTTCAAAAGACAAAACAACCTTGAAACTAGATTTTCACTCATAATGGCGACATTTATTTATCTAATTTTAGAGAAATCTAGAAATCATCAACTCAATTTTAGAAGTTTCAATTAATATTTTTGTCCACCAGGGAGCATGAGTTATGACGTAGGCATTACCGATTCTGTATAGAAACATGAACAGAATCGAGTAATATCCACGTCACGACTCAGAAAAAGGGCCGGGGACAAATAAATTGATTGAAACTTTGAAATTTCTGAAATCGGGATGATTTCTAGTTTTCTCTGAAATAGCTCGATCATAGACGACGATAACAGCTAGATTAATTGGGGTGTATACGAATGATTATATGATAGACAAATTATATTTTAAAAAATATGTCTCATGTGGGACTCGAAATCACACCATACTTGACTTCAGTTTCTAATGCAGTTACTTAGCTGAGTGAGCCACGGAGGGTGGTTAAATAATTCAATTCAATACTTTATTTGCCAATTTGATTCTTACATTCTATGAATAGGTCATGATAAAATATAAGGCACGTCAAAAATATAATAAAAATTAACATAATGTAGACTAAAACTGAACTAGATGTATAAGATATGCATATGAAAACAAATAACATTCATAATAACTCATGAACACAACGAGATGTTCTATTCCATTACATGCTATCCTATTTTCTTGTGCGAGGTATTATAATAAAAGATGGTTTCGTAAGAATGTGATATCTTTGAGCGAGGGCTGACAGATTGTAAAGATAAATGTGCCAAATATTAATCATGAATAGAAATACATCCAGTACATAGGCTTACCATAACTGGATTAAATTGTTTTCGATCAACAATAGATTATAGATTAATTTACGCGATATAAATAAAACGAAATTGATAGTATATACAAATTCAAGGTTCAATACATTTAGGATTGTTCGATATCAAGTAATTTAATAAATCCAAAGTAATCATTGTACCCACAGCAAATAATGAAAAGGGGTATTAAAATGAAATTTAGTGAAGATTGGGGAGAGAAGTGGCGACCCCCCCCCCCCCCCCCCCCCCAACGCGTTGAATGATCATATTGAACATGCAAATATTTTCTGCGTAAAAACATGAAAATAGAATAGAACAAACTATTTACTAAACTTATTCGTACGTACTCTTCTTCATAACTTATTCTTCATAACATACTGAAAGTGACATATTATCAGTCCCCTATAATTAATTATTATTGTTTTCATTGATGATATTAAAAATTATTAGAAATGTCAACTGTGTCAACTTATTCTAGAATTTTTGAGCATTTGTTATTGCTCATGATCACTTATCTCCGAGTAAACACTCGGCCATGACAAGCGTATGTTGGATAACAGTCGAATCATCTGACAGCTTCGAGTGGATCAGTCGATAATATTGATTGCAAGATTCCACCACATATGCGTACAACAGCGTGTGAAGACCCTCTGAAGACCCTCTTTATAGTTGCTGTCATCGTCGTCGTTGTTGTTGTTGTTGTTGTTGTTGTTGTTGTTGTTGTTGTTGTTGTTATTGTTGTTATTGTTGTTGTTGTCTGCAACCAAAACTTGAATCAACCCAATTCAACGATTCTAACTAACCCACCTATCCTTACCTAACCAATCTGAATACATTTAAATATATAGTAAAATTAAGCTAATTATATAATCAGCAAGTAACAATACCAATAATAAACAGTCATTTTAGGACTCAACTGTGACTACCTATTTCGAACAAGTAATGAGGATGGTGAAAAGGAAGGCAAGGGCGAGCCATGCCTTGGAGGAATATTTTTGAAAATTCTATTTTTCAAAGAGACTTATTTGGCTGAATCACTATCGCAAGAGATAATTAAAAAAAAAAAAACAATTCCATAATTCAACAACAAGCAGTATTTAAATAAGAACATTCACTCCATCCTGTAGCGATTATAATAGGATCTATTTTTTTTTTTTTTTTAGTAAAATCTAGAAAACTTACACTGCAAGGTTGCTAATAGCGCCCCTTAAACACAATTCTGATGTTGACCCTGTAATTCGTCACCCGGGGCAACCATCAGCTTCGTCCGCCCCTAGAAAACGACCTTGTCAACAGATATGGTATAAGGTCACTATTTCTAAAAAAAAAAAACACCCATTAAGAAAATGAATAAACCATAGCTCATGCCAATAATCGATTGTCCGATTCTTTAAAATACACTCCTGTTATCACAACGTTATCTGTTGTTGTGAGAAGTCGACCGGTGATGTTGTGAGTATATTAAGGTGTTTGTGAGTATCAATCAAGCAGTAGTATCATCTCAGCCATGACTGCTACAACACTGCTCGTGTTATTGGGGTTGATCGCGGGCATCGCGGCCCAGTGCGCCACTCCTAGTATCTCGTCTGCCAGTGGCACTTTCGCCCCTAAAGGCCAGATCTGCCCTGGAGATCTCATCTTCAGCGATGAGTTCGATGATTTGAACGTGAAGAAATGGCAGCACGAGATCACCATGTCTGGTGGTGGAGTAAGTATACTGTTTCCTATTTATAAATATACACTATATATTAAATTTAAAGGACATCACAGTCCTGAAAGTAGATTTTAATGAATAATTATGATATTTATTTCACTAATTTGAGAGAAAAGTAGAAATCGTTGTATCAATTACAGTAATTCAAATTTATTTATTTGTCCTTCAGGACCCGGCCTTTTTTGTTCTGACGTGGATATTACTCGATTTTGTTCATGTTTTTGTACAGAATTGGTAATGCCCACGTCATAACTGATGGTCTCTGGAGGAAAATAAATTAATTATAATTTCTGAAATTTCGATGATAATTTCTAGTTTTCTTTAAAATTAGGAGAATAAAATATATCGTCATTATCGTTAAAATTTAGTTTCAGGGTTGTGATGCCCTTTAATATAATTCGGTATTTTCACTTTTTGCCATTTATTATCAAAATAAATTTATTTTAACATGAGATAGACCGAATACAAATCAATATCACAATTTGACGTTTTAAAATTCATAAGAAACCCTCGCTCCTTCGAAGTTAAAAACGATCACGAAAATTCTTGTCTGGCGTGGTTCCCATTATTACATCAAAGGAGAGGTTAAAATAATTTACGATTTTCTGGGGGGAAACCATCGAACAAATACGAATCCAAGGCAAGCAGATTGCACTGCAAGTCAATAAGTCAACCCGAGATGATAATCTATGTCCACGCTTAACCGGTTGTTAAGTTGTTATGTTGTTAAGTTACCTGGTGGTTGGTTATTTTATTTTTCACCTCCTTATTAAAGTGGGACTTTTTTATGCGGTGATACCGACAGCGTAGTCATTCCATCGCCCTCTTACTTAACTTCTCTCATAACGAATGTATCTGTTTCATTCATATTAACTTGTTCAATTTATGAGTCGAGTACAGAAACTTGCCACTACTCTTCGTAGATGGCACCAGTGGGCTACTGCCCTAACACAGCTATCTGGATCAACCAAGCAGACTCAAGGTACTTCGATCTCCGCCTAATGTATATCAGCTACCAAAAGCTGTGAAGTCGATCTGGGTGGAATTATTTTCAACAATAATAATATAAAACAGTGGCAACACGGCACAGCTGTCAGGACTCAGGCGGCCATTTTATAATTTTCTTGAACAAATTTCGCGTTATTGTAAACATTAATTTTCTTTTCTCTTCCTTGAACAGGATAGATAGAGACTGGAATGGGCTTAGTAGAAGTGTTTTTGAGGGGGATGAAATAGGGTTAAAGTTATTCCGTCAAATGTTCAGGAAGGTGGTGGGATAGGGATAGATAGGGAACTTGCCACCGCGCATTTATGAACAATTGTAAGAGTTAAATAATAACGATACAAAAAAAAATGGTAGTGCAGTCGGCGATTGAGGTCCACCATCTCACTGTCTCACTCTCTCATGGACCGAACACTATAGTTCCTTCTCTCTCTTTCGTCAGAACTGGGAGTTCCAGGTTTACAGCAACAATCGCAGCAACAGTTTCGTCGAGAACGGTAACCTGGTCATCAGGCCTACTCTCACTACTGATCAGTATGGCGATGGTTTCCTCGAGAATGGAGTCATTAGTCTGTTGGGAGGATCTCCTGCTGACGCGTGAGTTATATAGCACTGACTTGCACTTATACCGTTCTTATCAGGAACACTCATCTGATTTCTATTAATTTGATAGTAATTAATGATATAATACATTCTATATAATACTTTTTGCTATAAATATTAAATATTCTAAATATTCCCACCTCTTCACGATAAGAGTCATACAGACACTTGTGAAACCCATGAGATATATAATAAAAAAGAATATTTCATAACATTTTTGAGATATTTAGTGATATTCAGGATGCTTCAATTTATGAATCACCAGGAGATTGAATTCAGTGTTATTTATTTGTATTTTTTGAATACACTGAATGGTAGCTGTTTGAACGGTTTAACTGATCGTTATGAAACTTTTTGTGGTCACATGAACTTATCTAACTTGGAGGCATTCTAATTTCGGGGGTAAACCGGTTTTAAACAATCAACATATGAGAAAAGCCATTGTGAAATTTTCAAAAACATTCAAGAATAGCGCAGAAGAGAAAAACTTAAAAAGAATTCTTCGAAAAAATTGAAATCTTGACAGAATTTGAACAGAATGATACGAATTTATATCCATTTTCACTTTAATCGGACCAATAATTTTCAGGGAAAAATGTAAATTTGTTTTCGAGTTCAAAACTTCAAATGTGTTCAACTCATCAACAGGTATTGATCAAAGCTGCATAAAAGAAGGTAGTGAGTGACTAGAATGAATAGTTTTGAAAACAAGGTGTGTATATTTCGATGAGAAATCATACACATAACTTTTCTATCTAGATAACTTATTCGAGCCCAGCATAAAGGATGTATTTGTATGAACATAATTCATCTATCATCCGCTCATTCGTACCCCCTAATAACTCATTTATTGGTGGGGTCTTATCAACAATACGTCTGTCCAGGTGCACCAACCCCTCGTTCTACGGATGCGAGAGAACCGGAAGCGGTAGCAACCTGTTGAACCCCGCCAAGTCTGCCCGTGTCCGCACAGTAGAGACTTTCAGCTTCAAGTACGGCAAGGTCGAGATCCGCGCTAAGATGCCCTTGGGAGATTGGTTGTGGCCAGGTAAAAACAACAACTTACACTCGTCGGAAGATATACCACCAAGACACTCTACTCGTGAATCCAGCACCCACGCCTCTGTCTGCTATTAGTGTGACTTTCCGCTCGCTAGAAAACGCTACAAGCGGGCTGGTGATAGCCAATCACAATCCAAAATTCAGCGTGCCTGTCACACTATCTAACATTCGGAAAGTTGAACACACTAATTGCAGACATAGGCGAGGGTTGTGGAGGCTTGTACGAGAAATTGAATCTTGTTTCAAGATAAGCGTGAACTGTCTTGGTAGTATATCTATTGTCTATGGTAGCAAAAAATCCAGAACCCTTGTAGTGCTTTCTAGCGGTCCGCCGACTTACTACAGGGTTCTACTTGAAGTAAAAAAAAAGAGTGAAAAAAAGGAAAGGGTCAAAAAGGAGTGAGATTAAGTAAAAACAAACGTGAATGTCACTAAGGAAGGCTTTCAAACTTGTATTGTTACGTTGCTGCTGTTTTTGCTGTTTTGTTATCAACATAAGAACATGAGCACGTGAAAATATAAGTATCAGCCAATCAGACAGCTTCAATTTCGGGTCAATGAGCGACAAGCGACCCCGCCGAACTCACGCTCGATGGCATGAACAATGAATGTATGTGGTATTACAGCTCTGTGGATGCTGCCCCGTGACAACGCCTACGGCGTCTGGCCCGCTTCCGGCGAAATCGACATCTCCGAAGTTCGCAGTAACGCTGGACTCATGTTGGACGGCAAGAACATTGGCGTCGAACAGACAGGATCGACTCTGCACTTTGGACCTTTCTGGCCACTCAACGGTTACGACATTGCCCACTTCGACAAGAACGTTGCCGGGGGATTGAATGCCGATTACCACAGATACCAGTTCGAGTGGACCGATAGTGAGTTTTCATTTACTTGTTGAGAAACCTATCAAAAAACACCGAATGAAACTGATAACAAAAACTTCATCTCATCTTCCCATCCTCTAATTCACTGATAGCCGACATCATAGATATTCAGTCATCATACTCAATATAAATATAACAAGTAAGTCATGAGTGACCAGCTCACTCTCCCTTCCCCTCAATTGAGGTTTGATTGTTGGCATTTAATACTCGATTAATACATTTGCCTATTCATGATCAAATATAAATATTGAATGCTTTCACTAGCATTCTCGCTCATCGCAATAATGTAGTTCCAATTCATGTTCTTTTCAAAGTAGTTATATACCAGAGGAGGCAGAGAGCAAAGTCAAGTTAAAATGGCTTGCTTGTCGATATTTGCTACGGAGACTACGAGCTATAAATTCACGCCCTCCACTAGCTTTCGTGTATCTATACGGAGGCAACGAAAAGTGTAATTAACAAATCATTTAATTATGACGTATACAAGATAAATTAATAAACGACATTGAATGGAAGTTAGGAACGTTTAGGTCCCTTCATTTGACGTCATGTTTTCTTGATGCCAAATTTGTTATTATGAATAAATAGAAAACTTCCTCTTGCTCTGAAAGTTCAGTTGACTTGTCATGTCGTGATTGAATGTTCATCAAGTCTTATGTTGTTATTTCCAGCCTACATGAAGTTCAGCCTTGACGATGTTGAGTTGGGCACCATCGCGCCTCCGGCAGGAGGGTTCTATGAATATGGTGGCTTCGCCGCTCAAGCTCCCAACACTGAGAACCCGTGGAGAACCGGAGACCATATGGCTCCTTTCGACCAAGAGGTATAGGTTACACATGCTCAATTATCTGTATGTCAAACAACCAATCAGTAAATGGTTTTCTTTCTAGGATCGGTTTTAAATTATTTTACTTCAGTGTGTTTTGTAATTAAGAAACCAACTTTTCTGATACTACTGTATTCATTTTATTATTTTTTTATTTATCCAATAATCTATTGTTCATTTTAGATGTCGCGTTTCAGTTTCAAATTGAGTTACTTCAGTGTGTTTTGTAATTAGAAAACCAACTTTTCTGAGACTACTCTATATTCAACTTTTTTGTTTTCATTTATCCAATTATCTATTGTCCATTTTGGATGTTGCGTTAAAAATAAAAGGTAGAAGTACCCACGTGTCAATGGTGAAAACTGTCATCCTATCACCATGCCGTTCCGATGGTATCACGAAATATCCTAAACTTGACCGTTCTGTTGGAATAACTTTGGACGATTTTGACAGATGGGCAGTAAGACAGTGGATAGTGTACCGGTTGACATTTGTTATTATTTAAACCAATCAAGATGTTCGAAAACGATAGAATAAAGAATTGGTGAATAAAAATGTAATATATTCATATAATTATAATAACTAGAGGTTCATGAGAACTTTTATTGGTGAATTATAATTTATATCTAAAATTAAAACAAGGCCCAACGTATAAAACACAAATGGAGTGAATACACAAATACGTAAAGTAATGTGTCCAAGAAGTGCTTAGCCAAGTATTGTGTCCAAGTGTGTGTAGAGTGACGTTTCTAAGTGAGAATGTTTGATTGGTTCTAGTTCTACATCGTGATGAATCTGGCTGTCGGTGGCACCAACGGTTACTTCCCTGATGCTGCCACCAACACCCCGCCCAAGCCATGGACCAACGGCTCACCAACAGTAAGCAACGTCTTACAATTAATAAACCAACTTCATACTTAATTATATCATATTCAATGAGAACTAATAACTATATTATTCAGTTCCCAAGTGAACAGAATATGATTTCATTTCATTTTGAATCAGAAATAAATCAAATGAAATTATAAAGAAGCTATGATTTCTTTTACAATATTCATTTATGAAATTGAATTCATTTCTGTACACTGAAATTTTTTTTACTAAATTTGTTTTTTCATATTTGCAATACGCTTCCATATTTTTTATTATACTGTTCCTAATTTTTCATCTGGATCAATACAACATCATTGAGAAAATTATTTAAATAATATTACACATTTTAATCCTCATTAATATAATAAATCGATGCTACCACGAGTTTATAAGTATTATATTTCATTTCCTAAAAAAATGAGTAGAAAATATGTTTAGTATCAACTAGGGTTTATTTCAAAACGAAATATTCGTGCAATTATTTGAACTAATTTTGATAAACTGAGGGTAGAAGTTCTGAAAAACCACGTAAGATCTAACTACCCAGCTAAAAAATATTTTCAAAACTGTTATTCTTTCTGAATTCAAGGCCAGTGTCGGTCTATATCTCTTGAAAGTTTCAATTCGACCTCAGCCTATCTTTGGACCAACAAAAGTGTGGATATTTCTTGTTCCCATTACCTCAACTGACACTTATGAATGGCGTTATCCCTACAATTGAGTGTAGCAGTGTCTGTAATGCAGGATTTTTCTCTTTCCAGGCTTTCCAGGACTTCTGGAATGGCCGCAATGACTGGCTACCAACATGGAACATGGCTGCCAACAATGGTGACAGCTCATCTCTCAAGGTGGACTACGTCAGAGTCTGGGCCGTGTAAATCTAGCAGTTGAATTATTTCATGTAATACTCTTCTGAGGAATTATTAATAAATCAATATTAAAACAAATGAACATTTTATCATTATTATTTGAAATGAATGGATTTAAAATTCATCCTGCGTGACTTCTTCATGAGTGATTTTTAAATCTTGGTGTTTTGATTTTGATTGTGCCATATACTTCTCATGTAACTTATATTTTAATTTTCCATTTTTGAAATCACATTCCAATTTTTCCCGTCAGATGGTTTATAGCTATACGCTGGATATTTTGTATAACTTTTAAGAATATCGATTTTCAATTGAATCATTCATTTATTCCTTCTCCGTTGATTATATAACTTTCACTGTTGACTAGCTATTTTTATAAAGACCAGGTTTTACCAATCTTAGTTAGGGTACTATAATCCACTGACTATTAATTAAAGGTACGAAAATAACATATGTAACCAATGGTGATAACAAGTTAATATGCTAACTATTGCTTAATCCAGTTTCGTAAAACCGGGCCTTGGTTAATTATATTTTGAAACATTTTAATAACCCAAAAAATCTAAATAATGCATGAATTAAATAATGCAGTATTGGCCTATATATTAAAGAATCCTCACAAAAAACAATCCTTATTCAAAGAGGGAGCCAATCGCTCTCTATTAAACACTTTGGCATATCAAAGTTGTGATATGAAAAGTTTTGGCCAAGTTAACTTTTATAGAGTGAAAATGTATATGAGTGGGAATATATCAGGCATATAAATCAAGCATATGGCACTTATAAATAACGCCCATAATCTTTTGGCATAATAATATAAAAGTTGTATAGACATTTCATTTTCACGTAACTTATATCTTCAGTCGAACGCTTGCTTTGTATGCCTCTATGCAATCGAGCCATCAACTCCTGGGAGAAATTTTCGACTGCGCTCGCATTCGAATTTCGATAATATCTTTCCACATTGGGTTTTCTTGCAGTGCTATGACGCGTCTGAACTTTCCCATCAGTGATAAACTTATCTGCTTTCTGTCAGTGATCCGTGAAAGAAAAAATGTATTTAGTATTTCCGAAGCAATTACTTGATACATAGCAAAGTCAATAGCGTGAATGATCAAATATGTATTTTAATTAAATAACCACGTTCTAATATGAAGTCAACTTATATTTTAATTATGTCATCAATTATTCTTTCAAATTAATCTTTAATGCATGAAAATAATGTTTTTGTTTTTACTTTTTACTTTATCTAATGAACATGAATTGACTTCATAGTCATGGAAACGTCATGAATATTTGAATATTTCCACAATGGACATTTTGAACATCTGAATTCAAACAATAGTTCTTGTTACACTTTCTACTCAATTTCTTACAAAAACATGTAAACCTGAATAACCGAATCTATTTCTTATTTTTTCTTATCCAGATAAATCTGAATAATAAAACTGTATAATGAATATGGTATATGAAAACACGAAAGAGGCAAGTATAAGCTATTAGTATAGCCTAGTATTTAAAGATCAAATACAAAACATGATAAGAAGATAAAGAGAATGATATGATAAATATACTTCAAGGAAAACTGTGTGAAATAATGAAAATTAAACATAATGAGGAAGACGAAGAGGTAAACCTATTTCATATGAGTTTATTTGTAATAAGGTATATATATAAAGAAACACACCACAACATCAAGAACAAAGAACTATAGGCTTCTGTCACGTAACAAATGACAAACAATCGTTACCATACCAATACAGCGAAATGGTGGATTGGCAAATATTATGATTGGTCAATTCCAACTGATGGACATTGTTGTCTGTCTCTTTTAACAATGAGTGACGCCACTTGACAGAAGCCTGTAGAAGATTCAATAATAACACAGTGCAGGTCTACAACTTGAACCAAAATTAAAAGTATTTTTTCTATACCTTATACTAAACCACTCAACTTTGTGGTGTCGCCTGGGATGTAATGGGTATCAGCTGAATAGAAAACAGACTTTTACTTCTTATTTGAGCTTTACATACTATACATGAAGTTACATGGCATAAAGTTATGTATATAAGTGACAAAGTAATTGTGGAAGGAAGGAATGACAGGTTCGAAGTCGCGTCAACACCGAGGTCATTTTGCACCTGTAGGCTAAAGATGTATTCTACACCAATGCGTGGTCACAGACGATGATAATCCATTCTCTTAAAACAACAAAAGTAAAAACTTCACCAGAGGATAACTAAATAGTCGAAACATGACTCGAAACATTAAAACAAATATGTGTATGATGTAGATGATCATACACACACTTATGGATGAAAACATATTTCTATAAAAACTTATTTTGATAATTTGATGAATACTAAGAAGAGTAATTCTCAGGAGAGATCTTTCAAACAGTCAAATGAATGTCAAGTTCGCACTCATATTTACATACATACATAACTATTCATACTAATAAATACATGCATACAGACAAATTAATACTTGGGAATCATTATTAAAATACAAATATTTTTCCACTTATCATGTTGTTACTATAGTATTATCATGACATATCAACTATGAATTATTTCATATTTTTCTTCTTTCTAATTCTAACTCATATCCTCTATTTTATATTATCCTGAGTGGAACACAAGGTTTCTTTCTTGCACTTAGTATTGTATTTCCTATTCAACTAGTATATTATTAGAACTGTATAGAAGTGTTATTATAATTGTGTTGTTATACAAAATATGTACCGTATTCATAACATTGTGTTAAAACCTGGAAATAAATAAATAAATGAATGAATAAATAAATAAATGAATGAATATACAAATATTCAAACAAGTTTGAAACACGCATAATTGTCGCTGGATTGTCATCATATCAAGTCCTGTTTCTCTCAAGAATGATTGAAGAACATAATCTAGTATTTACGCTTTTTGTGACGTTACCAAGGATCCGTGACAGGTGCCTTGTCATGCGCAGGCTCCTGCGCAGATCCGGAAATCAGGAGAAAACTTCTAATATGAACTGAAAATCTGCTGATATGAAATATAACGAAGATAATACAGAAACCAGAATGAGAGTCAATAAAGTAAAGACGAATTCACACGAAATTAAGACATGTGTGGGCAAGAATTTTTTTTTTATTAATGTAAAAGCGTGAATACCGAGAAATAATAGCTCACGCTGCTACAATAAGAATTGGAGGCTCGAACTGATATTGGAAAAATATTCGTTCCTCCAGTAGCCTATTGGACAATCCAAGAATGGAATGGTTATTAATTGATATTGGATTTAACGACGCATTGTAATGATGACTAAGATCTATTGGCGTCGGGCTGGAATAGTCGAGAAGAATAGTGCTTATATATTGTTCAAAACTATTAGAGAAAGATCAATGCTTATAGGAGTAAAATGTGATTGATTATTTTGTGTTTTGTTTTTATGTATTTAAAATTTTTGTTGCTTCATTGGTATATATATTTGCTTTGCATTAGTGCAAGAATTTTGAAGTTGGCATACGCCATATTCTATATATAAATATTTTAGCAAATAATTGTGAATTGTATTAAAATTATCATTGCCATATTCTATAACATATGTTTTTTTATATATATTGGTTCAACGACGCACTGTAATGATTACTAAGATCTATTGGCGTCGAATGAATGATTGATGAGATGATGGGGTGGTGAGATGAAGGTTTCTGAGGTATCGGGAAGGATCTACATAGTATGTATCTTCATTGGCCATGGCATCTTGTTGTACGGAATCTATATTACAAAAAAAAAAATATATATATTGCATTTCAATTTACTTCTATCAACATCAAAAACTGTACATAACAAAATATAATGAAAAATGTATCCAAAACGATCCTGTTTGCATAAAGGGTCGACACTCCCTGTCGTTAGTGCTTTTTGCTGGCTGGGCCGACCTTCGAACTGGATGTGTTGTCACGTGATATAGGTGATGGGGAAGGGGTGGGGGGGAGAGGGGGGGGAGTAATTAGTTGTGTGACGTATCCGGATGTCACACGGATGACAAGAATGCATTTTTAATAATACGAATATTAAAATCTCAGTCAGTAGGCATATAAATATATATATATATATATATATATATATATATATATATACATATATATATATATATATATATATATATATATATATATATATATATATATATATATATATATATATATATATATATATATATATAGTTATATATATATATATATATATATATATATATATATATATATATATATATAAGTATATAATTTTTTTTTCCATAGCATCGAAAACTTGATTCAGAGCCATTGTTTCCCTATAAAGGCAAAGGATGAAAGGTCAGGATCGTTTGAACGGGGAACCACAAGGACGATCTTACCATCACAAAGAAATAGGCAGCGACGCTACCTATGGCAATATGTGACGCAGGAGCGTCCACTTACGCTGTCACATGCTATCCGACTTTGAGAATACCTATATAGAATATTATATCATACCCTCTAGCTATCAGGTATAACTACGAGCAACATTGGTTATTAATTGATACTTGTATATAGAAGTTATCAAACAATAATAATAGTAATTATAAATATGACCGACGCGTATCATGAGTTTTCTAGAAAATTGGTCACACAAAACAAGATATAACTTTTGTCTTTCCGTCAGATAAATTGACATGCTCGATATACCGTTTTTACTATCAATTAGTATTAACGGCCAGGTGTGTCGATCCACCAATCGAACTGACGGCTAGTCATAACTCATTTCTTTCTGGCAGGACTGAACGTTTACCTGACGGTGACGCCACTTCTGAGATAAAGATGACAGCTCCCACTAAGCTGCGAGCGGGCAAACATAACAAGGCGTTTGAGATTGATAAGTTTTTATTCAGATAACGGTTAAAAAAATGAGGGACTAATTTTTTTTTTTATATTGGGTTTTAACGACGCACTGTAATGATTACTAAGATCTATTGGCGTCGTATGAATGATTAATGAGATGATGGGATGATGAGATGAAGGTTTTTATGGGTAGTGGGAAGGATAGTAGGAAGGAAGCGGTCGTGGCCAATATTGTGGGAACCATTCCGGCATTAGCCTAGACTACAGAGGGAAACCACGAAAAACCCCTGTAAAGATGGACGGTGGCGGGGATCGAACCGGGTCCGATATGTCCCTTCACCTTCCGGGTCACAAGAAGCAAGTGAGCTAACCACTCAGCTACTGTGCCGGTGGGACTCTGATAATTATAACTAAGATCTTCTTTTTTTTTTTTTAATAACATCGAAACTTGATACAAAATCATTGTTCCCCAATTAAGGCTATGGATTAAAGCTGGGATCGTTTGGACGGGGCACCACAAGGGCGATCTTACTCCATTTTGATTAGATAAAAGTATTTCAGTTTCCGAACGTCCGGAACACATTATAACTGTTTCTGTGATATGTATCCGGACACAAAACACACGAATGTTGATATCTTCCACTTTGATTCGCACCCCAAATAACCGTAATAGTTGGTGCAGTCTTTGAGCTTCTTTACAACAACAATAACAAATCAAGTGATTGGTGTAAAATTCTCAAGGAGAGCAGATAAATTGAATGCACAATTGTATTATTTGTATTTAATAAATCTCACAAGATGGTTTTAACTGAATAAATGGCGGGTATATGTAGAGTAAGCTAAAATGAACGAAATTACTGTGGTATAGGCTCTCTTTCAGTTTATGGAGAAGCAAATACTTGACTGGGAAAAATTGACTGTTCACTGGATCGACCACTGACTTGGGCCCGGTATTGTCAAGTCTAGTTAACCTTAACCTGAGAGTTAGTGAAAACAAATAGAATTGTTAGCCATATTGGTAACAGTATTCAACTCCTATTTAGAGCTGACCCCACTTTGGTATAATTCCTGCAATCGATCACATGTCCAATTTGGTGGATGTTTTGCATATATTTGTTGCATTTACATCAGCACAAATTGTACGAACTGATTATTAAATATTGATTTTAAATATTATTCAAGGTACGAAAAAAGTGTAAGTAACCAAGAAGTCATCTCTTGCGAAAACCCGTTCGAATTGCTATTGTTAAGCAAACATTTTAATGAAAACTTGATGAAAAAAAGCTAAAAAATTACCCCATTTATATTTTATATTTATCTAATTGGCTGTTCTTATTGATTACATGATGTGAAACCATAGATGTATACACTGTACAGTATACATATTCATATTTATAAATATATATACATGAGTATTTATATAATTGCTTATTATTTATTTGATTATTCAATAATTTTTAAAATAAATTTATCAATTATTAATTTTTATGAGTTAATAGTTATTTATAATTATTTACATAATAATATCTATAATTGCTCACTATAGTTCACTCTATAAGCATTATCATCTATTTCCTCCTCGCTCGGCAGTGTTTATCATCATGAGTCATGCACCAACAACCATCGACTCGTCAACGACCGTCTCCTCGCCAGCTCATTGTCCATATAAACCGATGCGACCTCCAGTGTGAATCTAGTGTTTAGCTGGCAGCCTTCCACAGCCATGGCACTACTACTAGTGTTAGTAGCCGCACTTGTTGCTAGCGTAACAGCTCAGTGCAATCCCACTGTCACAACTGCCAGTGGTAACAAAGCACCGTCAAAGATCTGTGCCAAAGCACTCATTTTTTCCGAAGACTTTAATAGCTTGGATGGTAATGCATGGAAACATGAATATTCGAAAACTGGTGGGGAAGGAGTTAATGTAAGTAGATTTAAGACTTAGGCCCAGTATTACCACGGCCAGTTAGTATTTATCTGAGAGTTGATGAAAACAAATAGCATGTGTAACCATGGTGATTACAAGTTTGAACTGTCAGATAAAGGCTAACACTGGACTTGGTAATACCAGGCCTTAGTGTAATTTATTAATTTCTATTGGGATTGAAAACGCACTTCAATGGTGATTATTTATTATCTGAGGCGTTGGTGAATGATGAATGAGGTGACAGATTTGAGATTATTCCAAAATGTGTATTCTTATTGTTGAGGAACCATTTTGGTTCTCACATAACAACAGTGAAAAATCATGAAAATCTCTTTATGTCTCTTTCGGAATTATTTTGCATCTTCTCTCAATTTACTATGAATACTCTGGGAATTGTTCTTTTACTTTTTTTTATTAATAAATCACAATTACTGTTCCCATTCCCAATTAGGCTAAAAATGTGATGGTTATTCTTTCTAACATGCAATTGTTATGACTGCTTCTAAATAACAATATTGTTGTGATCATTCACCTTCAGTGTTCGGAAATCCAATATATTCGTATTGAAGTGAACTTTAATAGATGACCTGAACGTTATCGCCAAGACTTTTATTGACCTCTCATTAGACATCTGATCATCTCTGATCACGATATGTATTACTGTATAACTGAGACGCGAAAAAACTGTTTGTAATGCTCTATAAACTGTCGATTCCCTGGGTTCGATCCTCGTCAGTCACCCATCCCTGACTTGAGGGCTTTTCTGTTGCTCTCAGTCGTTGAAGGGAATATTGGGATGGTTCCATACTAATACGCCAAGGCTGATTTTATAATGTAAAATGCAAACTTATGCAAACTTACGGAGAGACGATAGAAAAAGTAAATATGCAATTGATTCAATTGATTTGTTTATTTTGTTATTTATTGTATACAACGCAATTGTGGCTAGGAATTATTGTGGTAATGAATACGAATTATGCATTAAACGTATATATGAAAACATAAACAAACTTATTAATATTACAACTATAAATAAAATGAGAAAAAAGAAATAAAAATGAGACACAAACTATACATTATTAATATTATTGAATAATTTATATGGATTTGGAAGTGCTAACCTCTGCATCAAACATAATTAAAATATAATTCATCCGCGAGATCGAGAGGAAGGTTCCGAGCGACCGTCCCCCCTATCACAGACCACTAGCGCACGGGTGGTTCGAGCATTCTTCTGCCATGGATGCGAAAAAGTGGTTTCTATACGGTTTAACCTTCACACCATCAATTTGTTAGTCTTCTCTTATAAATCTGAATTTAGCATTTAAAACTATCTTAATTTTTGTAAAATCATTACTTTTAGAAAACTATACAATTCTTATCCTGTCATCTTGAAAAATCATGATACTCATTCAAAATGTCTGTCCGCACACAAGAGTCACGCTCTTACGCGGATTTCTCGATTCTTCATTTTCCAAGTAAACTTTATTAAATATTACAATTTTTTTTTTGGTTTCAGCCGATATAGGCCCTAATTATACGACTTCTTTTTCTTGGCTGTATACATGTATGCATATTTGAATTTTGTTGTTTCATTTGAATTTGAATTGAGAATAAAAATGATTTCATTATTATTATTATGTTTACTGAGTTTTGGTTTCCCACAGAACGGTGAGTTCCAGGCATACGGCAACAGTGGAAAGAACAGTTATGCTCGGGGCGGCAGTTTATTCATCAAGCCTACTTTTGAGAACGGCGAGTAAGTAGAATATCATTTCAACTACAATTAAAAAATAATGTTTCGTTACGAATAATAATCAGCCGAAAAGATGGTATATAGCATTAACCACAATTACCCACTTGGTGACGTCAAATATCAGAGCCACATTGAATTTTAAGATTCTTCAATGTGAATTTTAATGACATATTGTAATCAAGAAGACTGTTTTCGGACATTTTCTTGTCCGAATGTGTCTAAAAATAGAATTGTGGTTAATGCTATTTGTATTCACAGAAGAAGATCATCTACCAATTATTATTCAATCTAGATTCTAGAGCCAACTTCAGGAAACGTTTGTGAAAATTCACAACTCGTACTCAACATCAGTTGGTAGGTCTTGGATATCTGTTGTGGGAAACCCGTCAGTTGATTACTAGAATCACACAACTGCAGGTGATTTACGAAAGGAATGAAAATAATCTAATTGTATGTTGGTGTTCAACTTATACGTCAAGATTGTATATAATTAAAATGCAGATAAAATACGTGGAAAACAATTATCATGCTTCAATATAATACAAAATAAAAGACAAGTTAATTCCCACTATTTACCCGACACGTTATAACAAACATATATACTGCACAATATTATACAACACTTTAATGCATAATATACTTTGACTGATTTAATCAAGAAAACTGAACAGCTGTATTTGTGCGACGAGTGAAGTGGTGTGAAAATGTCAATACGATGTTTTTAATTGATGATGGTTAACATCCCCACTAATACCTAAAATATATGCGGTACGAAGTAGCGGAGGGTAGTGAAATGATGATGAGAGAGTTCATTGGAGTCGATTTATAGAGAAATATATGCCTTCTGAAATATACCTTCTGAAATATACCTTCTGAAATATACCTTCTGAAATATACCTTCTGAAATATGCCCTCTGAATTATACCTTCTGAAATATACCTTCTGAAATATGCCTTCTGAATTATACCTTCTGAAATATGCCTTCTGAAATATACCTTCTGAAATATGCCTTCTGAAATATGCCTTCTGAAATATACCTTCTGAATTATACCTTCTGAAATATACCTTCTGAAATATGCCTTCTGAATTATACCTTCTGAAATATACCTTCTGAAATATGCCTTCTGAAATATACCTTCTGAAATAATCATTCTGGTGGGAACTTTTTGCTCTGTGGAGACTTGGAACGCCTTAACTTATACACTATATTATATATACATTCACCATTTGTTTTTTTGTTTTCATTAGTTTTCATCCATTGCCTTAATTGAGAAACAATGATTTTGCATCAACTTACGATGTTATTTAAAAAAAAATATTGTACACCTGTATTTATATTGTTTCAATCTGACACATGTGTTATATCTGTAAATAAGACTATAAGCATCTTCACATACATCAGGGACCCCTATTCCTGAGATAAATGAGATGTGAGAAAAATAAAAATGAGTGAGAAAACGATTATCTCACTTAAAATGGCCGATTGTTAATGATAAATCGGCCATTTCAAGTGAGATAATCGTTTTCTCACTCACTTTTATTTTTCTCACATCTCATTTATCTCAGGAATAGGGGTCCAGGGGAATGTATTTTCCTGTGTGTGATAGCAACAGGAAATAATCAACATCCATCTATATACGTTATTTATTTACATCAGATTCAACGACGCACTTTACTGGTAACTAAGATCAATTGGCGTTGGTGAAAGATAGATGAGGGGCTGTCGAAATGAAAGATTATTTTCTTATATGTTTTTCGATAGTAGGAAGGAGTCGATCGTGGCCCGATGCGAAGGAAATCCATAATCAAATGATCCTAGGATCGACCAGTGAAATCTGTCAGTAGGATAATGATTTCCGTGGCGGAAATCGAACCCCGGTCTTTTGAAAGACGTACAAATCTACATAATATGCATGTAAATATGGATATTTTCTGTGGTTTCTAGTAAGGAGATCTTTTCGGCCCGAATCACAACTCAAGATGGCTTCAGGTTCAAGTATGGAGTTGTGGAGATCAGAGCTAAAATGCCGCTAGGTGATTGGCTGTGGCCAGGTAAATATGTCATATAATAATATATTATTATTATGTTATTATTATATTATATATATTATTATATTATATATATATATATATATATATATATATATTATATATATATATATATATATATATATATATATATATATATATATATATATATATGTATATATATATATATATATATATATATATATATATATATATATATATATATATATATACATATATATATATATATATATATATATATATATATATATATATATATATATATATATATATATATATATATATCATATATTATTATATATGCTACAGTATTCATGACCACACGTCCAATAGGCTTACAGTCAAAAAATGAAATTCATATTTCTGATTCATGCACAAAAATCACATAAATCACACATTACCCAATACTATTACTTGGGGTATTGATTTCAATATCATCATTGATCATCATTACTTTCGAAAATTACAATTCCAAATTTGATTTCTGTAAGGTTTTTCATTCTTGATGGTCAATTATTTCCGAGATGAGAATACATCAAGAAAGATTCTTTCCTTCGGATATATTTCGAACGAAACGATATCAAAATTTAACACCAATTATTGTTCGATATGAATGAAACTTTGAATCTCCAATCGTTATCGAAAATATCGAACTTATGAAATTACAATGCATTTTTGGATTACCCCAAAGTTCAGACCACTGTGTCTTTCATTTGATCGATTGGCTCGAGTTTCTCGCAAGAAATACAAAATTTCACAGAGTATCGCTTAAATCTATTTGAATTTATTAGAATTTTTTGAACCAATATCGACCATTGTTTTGATATACAAAGTATATAATATTGAATATTCCAATTCGATATTTAAATAAAGTCTTAAGATATCCAATCGCTCTAACATATCGTAATCAAACGACAACCCCAAAATAGAATAACCAATATTGGTGGAGGTGCCGGGTTTCTTATATTCTGGAAACGCCACAAATAATCCAATAGCTTTGGTCAAAAATATTCATGATTCAATTGAATAATATAAAATATACATTAATGAATTATTTTCTAATTTTGAAAATCTAAGAATGAATATTTCGAGATGTTTAATCAATTTGTGTCATAGGTACAAGGTAAAAACACAAACCCCATTTCTCTTCAAGTTCATCAAGAAAAATCAGTGAGTTTTTCACTTGTTTTGGTATTTAGTAATGGACCACCTTTCGTGAGTGAACACTTTACCAACTTTTTTGTCTTTAATTTCCTAATTTATGAATATATTTTAGAGAAAAAGTTAGGTTGTAGGAAATATTCAATAAAGTTATTTGATTAAAGTTATAATTTATTTTGTGTGTCAAGTTTTGATGTATTATAAATGAATATACTTTACTCTCCGATATATTAGGAAATACAAAATTGGAAAATTAGCAAATGGGTGTACTCAAAGATACGAAATTTAAGATACGACAGTTGGGTCAAGCGATCATATATACTAATGACAGTCACAAAATACAGGGATGAGTTCCCTGCATTGTTATCATAAAAAACTAGATGGTTCTATTCCTGAAAGGCTGAGTGTTGACACAAATGCCTCGACCTCGGTTCCAGCTCTCTGGTTGATGCCGGCGTTCAGCAAGTACGGCACTTGGCCAGCTTCCGGTGAGATCGACATGAGCGAAGTTAGAGCTAACGCCGGACTGAGGCTCAACAACAAGAACATTGGGGTGGAACAGTCGGGATCGACTCTGCATTACGGACCATTCTGGCCGCACAACGGCTGGGAGAAAGCGCACTACGACTACAACATACGTCCAGGATACGACTCTGATTATCATAAATACCAGCTGGAGTGGACAGAAGGTGATATGTTATAGCTGGAGGGGTTGGGGGGGGGGGGGTGGGGGGGAGAGAAGAATTAGCGGAATTCGAGTGGGAAGGAAGGCGAAATGTAATGAACCTATAAACACATAATAAGCCAATGGCAGCACCTATAACCACACATTCGTTCAGCATTCCATTTCCTTTTATTTTCGAAGTATTTTCGCGTTTTCAGGAGTTTCCATTGTTGAATTTCTTATGCATGAATTTAATTTTTTCACAGTGCCAGTATTTATTATTGGCCATTATACAATAAATAGTTCCTGTTGTCTGTTGGAATGATGGAAAAGGATGGAAAAGTCCTGACATAATATTATATAAGAAACCTGTCCAGGATTTACTTTTAATGATCGTGGAAAACCACGAAAAAATCCTCATGGTATTGACAGGTTTTTTTTCATGGTTTCCCTCTGTCGTTCAGGTCAATACTGGAATGGTTCCTTAACAACAGACCACGACCGATTCCTCTCCAGTATTCAAACACTTCTAATAAAAATCCACTCTTCTCATCATCCCACCATTTCATATATCATTCACCGACGCCAATAGATTGTAGTCATCAGTACAGTGCGTCGTTAAACCCAATTTAAATTTTAAAAATGAAATTTTCAATTTGTGCTTCTGCTAATATACCTCCAGTAAGCCCCCCTTACTTATAAACACTAGCGTTAGCGTTTGGACTGAAGTTTGTGTTACGATTTCAGATCACATCAAGTTCAGTTTGGATGGCAAAGAGATCGGCACGGTCCGGCCAAAAGGAGGAGGATTCTGGGAGCTGGGAGAGTTCAATAAACAGCTGGGTGACGACAAGAACCCGTGGAAGAACGGTGGACATATGGCGCCATTTGACCAAGAGGTATAGATTCAGAACAATTAGTTCAGTATAGTTTTTAGGAGTATCAATACTCAAATTTACTATTTCAAATTTAAATAGAAGTCTAAATAATTACGTTACTTCAATTTTATCCAACTAAAATGATTGAATAAAATGAAAAATGAAAATGAAACTAAAATGATTCTGAAACCTCAAACTGAACTGAGGCCAAAAATTGAAAGAGAAGATGTATTTGTGAATTTGAGCCTTGGAACAAATAAGGATTCTTTTGTATGTTGTATTCGTTGCTAGTCGAGGAAGTCACAGACAGTTTTTCTTTTTAGTGATTAGTTGTCAAATTTGAAAATTTCTCATGAGAGCATTGTGACTCAAGTCCCTCAGGGAATTGTATACAAATTACATACAATTAATAGCACCGCAGACACAAATTGAATCATACTTTTCCAATCGAAATTTTCACCTTTGGGAGTCTGTATTCTGATTTTGATTTATTTAAAAAAATAACATTTCGAAAAATAAATTGTCATGTTGCTTTATTTTAAATTTCTGGACACATGAGTGGAAACGTTTCAATTAACTTAATTTTGTTTATACTTGTAAATAATAATTCAGATAGATATTCTAAAGGAGAACTAACTATATAACTACCAGTACAGTGATACGTGAAAACTAATACTAAATTATTGAGAATAACATTTTCGTCAAGAGGTAGAGTAAACTCTCCACCCCAATTCTACCACTGGTTGTAAATCTGTAACTTGTCGTAGTTCTACTTCATCTTGAACCTCGCTATCGGAGGAACGAACGGCTACATGCCCGATGATGCGACCAACACTCCGGCACCCAAACCTTGGAAGAACAATCAGCCGCAACCAGAGGTAAGAACACAAAGCAGACGCTTCGTTAAACACAAAAATATGAATAAATAAAAACAACAAAAAACAAAAAAGTAATATTTGAACATCGATTTTATTTATAAGTAATTTTTCAAAATACAATTTTGATATATAAAATCTCTCCTTTTTGTTTTAATAACATCGAAACTTGATACAGAATCATTGTTCTTCAATTAAGGCTATGGATGAAAGGTAGGATCGTTTATTAAATCTGACATATATTTTGACTTTTGCAATATGTTGATTTTATGTAATGGTTGAATAAAAACCTTCAGAATGGAAAAAAATGTCAACCTTCATATTAACCATTTTGAACAAAGAACAGATGCAACCAATAGAAAGTGTTGTTGCGCGCGCATGACCACGTCTTCTTATTCCAGGCTTTCCGTAACTTCATGAACGCCAAGGCGGGCTGGCTACCGACCTGGAATCTGCAGGAGAGCAATGGCGAGAGGGCTGCCCTCAAGGTGGATTATGTGAAAGTCTGGGCACTTTGAATCAAACAATTCCTTCATCAGCATTGAAAAAATGTATGATATTAAATATAATATAGCAAAATGTTGAAAAATGTAAAAGTAATATTAATGGGGTTGTCAATAAACTAATTTGATGAAAATTGTAACTGGTTTATTTGGATGAAACGTGTCATGAATGATGCAATTCTTTTAAAATAGTGATGTTTTCTTCAAAGTGGGAGACAGCTATAGCTGATATCATAAATAGCACTATAGAAGAGTTTTATTTTCACTTCTTCAACCAAACCAAATTATTTTTATTATTAGATATGAGTAGGCGACGATTTCCATGTGACGCTTATGCCATTTACCTTCTATATCTGGGAATGTTTGCTTTTCGTAACATGCATACCAACATAAAGAGGAGAAAATTTAATGGGAATATTAATATAGTTCCTTATTCCATCACATTGTTCGCTCTGTGTGCTCTGTAACTGAGACCAACAATGAAGCCAGAGTTCTGTTAAAACTGCAGTCGAAATTTGAATAATTAGGCAAAAAAAATTATTGTACCGAAGAAAAAAATATTCTAATAGGCCTACTATGGCATTAGTTGAAAAAAGTAGTCGAAAAAAGTATAGTTCTTTTATAAATATGTCTTCAATTTCTGTTTTCGACGTGTTTTATTTTAATTTCCCAAGTTTCACATTTTGAAATTTTGAACGCTTTAAAATGCCGAACTATATTAATATAGGCCTATTGATATATATTCGTAATTAAACCAATTTTCTCGTATTTTCTACATATTTTTTTTTGAATGATGGCGAGTTTTGTTGAGTATATTGAATAACTGATAATTGTGTTGTAAATGTTGTGCACGCGTTTATCATCAACATTACCTAATAGATAAAAGCAGAAATAGTCAATGACTTAATTATCACGTGTTACTTGCGAGCTGACATTTGAGATTACTGGATCTTCAAATGAGACATTGACATCATTTCATATATATAGGTGAATTTAGAATTTAGCAATCCATCGAATACACGTAATCTGTGACTATAATTAAATACAATATATTTTTAGCTGTACCGAGTTTTTTTTTGTTTAGTACCAATATTTTGTTGAGCTCCTACCTTTTTCAAGATCCACTAATGACAAATTGAAAATAAATTTTAATTGTATAATATTTTCTGTACAACGTCGTTATTTTACGACGAGATATGGGTGGGTAGTAAGACAATTGACATTTCTAGAACGTCATTACATTTTTTCCCATTCTATTGACTTTTTAAAATTTATTTGCTTTGAAACAATTGATGGAATTTGAGTTCAACTCAATGTTTATTGCTGTGGGTAAGTTCAAGTAATGATCCAAGTAAACCTCGTCATTATAATAAAATGCAAGCTCAGGTTTACTTGGCTCAAATCAAAAGTGTTAGTACAAGTCAAGTGTTCTGAATATTGCATGTCATCATTACTTTCAATCCTAATACAGTCCATCTCATTTTTCAAGTGGTTCATTTTTACCAAGCTTCTGAATTTTTCAGATCCCAAGTTTGATTGATCAATCCATTTTTTCCATCAATTTATCTTTTCATTCATTCATTCATTCAAATATTCATTTATTTATTCATCCATTTTTTTTTTTTTCATCATCACACATATTTGTTTCAGGCTCTGTATTACCAACGTGGGAGTAGCTCTAGATGGCAGATAAAAGTTGTTATCACCATGGTTACCTGGGATATTTGTTTTCGCCAACTCTCAGATGACTGCTAACTGGACTTGGTAATACCTGGCCTTGATAATGTTGAGACAATTTACTAATTGTTTCACATTTTATACTCTTTTATAACAGATGACGGAAATTGAAAATTCGAAATGACACCTTTCGGAATGAAAAATGACACCATCTTTTGAAGCGTACATGTTACTCGTACACCAGAATCCTCATTTTCTCCCAATTATTGACTGAGTGTATTAATATAGCTGATACAGCAATTGAATCTTTCTCTCTCTCTCTCTCTCTCTCTCTCTTCTCTCTCGCTTGTGTTTTTATCATTCTTCATCAGCAGAATAAGATTATTTGTCTCAACCAAACGATTTTCTTGGTAGTGTTCGTTCAGCTTTGGTGGGTATATGATTTCCTAATTAATATCGATTGATTGGATATTGGTATGTATCGATTATTGGTAACGATATATCGATGTTGAGACTCGATTGTAATGTGGTAAAATGTTTGATGTTGTTACAGTGAGTACATAACTGCGATACTTCTGATACAGGATGACAAGTTTCAACTTGTTTGGATGTGTCTCTCTCCGTTTCACCTATATATTGCTGACATTACAGTGTTTTTTCTAGCTGATCGACGATCATTCCAGCTGGTGTGCGAGTCTCAAGTTTCAAATATGAAGATGATATTTTAAACATTATGATTCAGTCGGTCGTTGCACTTACATCGATTAACATCTCAAATTATTAGTATGAGCGTTTCATTGTAATCAAGTTGAATCTTTGTTATATCTACCAGTTACCTTCTGTAAGTATTGATGATGTGTCATGATAGTATTATTGTTTTTGAATATTTCTATCGTTCTCATCGATTCAACACCCAATTCCAAATCAGATGCTGAAAAGTTGAGAGTTGATATTCAGAAAAAATGTAAAAAATAAATAAATAAATGAATAAATGAATGAAAAAATGATTGAAAAATGAATGAGTGGAATGGAATAAAATAGAAATAACGAATAAATTAATACAAATGAATAAATGAATGAAAACCAAGTGTCAATAACTGCATTTCTGATGATGAAATTTCAATTGATGAATTATTTCCATCTTTTTATACGTATCATGTGAACTATATTGAATGATCGAGTATTTTTGAACCTGATGTTCAGACATTTTTCGGTGGATTAATTTTGATTTGATTTTCTTTGTCTAGATTCTTCATGAAAATGAGTTCGTCATTGAAGAAAGTGTTTCCGTGTAGTGAGTGTGGAGTTGTGTTCGATAGAAAATCAAATCTGAACCGACATAAACTAAATCATACAAACAATCAAGCTCATCATTGTAATTTGTGTGAAGCGAAATTCACACGAGCGTATAATTTGAGGAATCATATCAAAATTGATCATTCAAATATTTTCAAATGTGAAATTTGTTTGAAACAGTTTAGTCGGGAAATAAATTTGAAACGTCATCGTCAAACTCATAAAACAGAACAGCAATTTTCAACAGCGACACAAAGTCAAGAAGGTGTTATTATGAACAATGATCCGTGTGTTGACGAGAAAGATGCTTCTGAAGTTGTCTCATCGTTGAACGGAGGTTTCAAGAGCTATAAATTCCGTCAAGCTGATGATAACAGAGATATTCTAAGTTTCCTACACAATCATATCGATAAAATTGAGTCTACATTGTTCCGTAATTTAGATAGATTCAAGGGTATCAAGTGGTACATATCGCTTTTTGTACGTTATAGCCGTGGTATTGGTGAAGAAGAAATATCTACGAGCCCGTGTTTCCGGTCTAAAACATTTAAGCTATTGGACAAAGATGATTTCGATGAACAATTTAGCTGTGCTTTCGAAGAAATTCAGAAATCGAGTGAGAAATTCTCTCGTGAAGGTAGCAACTGGGGTATCGAACATATTTACTATCTAGAACTAAAAATAGCCGAGTATACTTGCCTTTGGCTGCTAGTAGTTATATGGAACTTCCAATTCAGTTGAGACGCAATCAATCGATAATCAACATCAACAATAGTGATCAGAAGTGTTTTATTTGGAGTGTATTAGCAAGCTTACACCCTCGGAAAAAGGATGCCCAACGAGTGAAGTATTATAAGCAATTCGAGAATGAACTAGACATGAGAAATATTTCGTTACCTGTGCCTATATCACAGTTGAAAGTTTTTGAAAAAACAATGACATTTCAGTGAACGTATTTGGATATGATGAGAAAGCTAATATTTATCCGCTAAGAATAGCTGAACATCGCGAGTGTCGTCATCATGTCAATTTATTATTAATTAGTGATGAGAACAATTCTCACTATTTCTACATTAAGAATTTGAATCGTCTTTTAAGTTCGTTAACGAAACATAATGGTGCAAAATATTACTGCCCTTACTGCTTACATCGCTTCACCTCAGCCGCTCTACTGGAAAGTCATCACACTCTCTGTAGTCAACATGATCCACAGAAGATAAAAATGCCTCAAGAATCTGAAAAAATCTTATCTTTCAAAAATTACAGTTTCTCTCAGAGAGTGCCGTTTGTGATTTATGCAGACTTTGAGTGTTTTGCAACAAAGATTTCTGGTTGTGATCAAGATGAAAATGTATCTCACACTACACAGTTAACCCGCCATGAACCTTCTGGTTTTTCGTATGTTATTATTAATTCTGATGGAAAAGTGTTCAAACCGCCACGTGTTTATAGAGGACCCCCATACAGTAGACAAGTTTCTGGGAGTTTTATTGATGGATGAGAAAGAGCTTACAGAAATTATGTTATCTGAGAAACCGCTTCTTATGACCGAGGAAAATAATGTCGAGTTTGAGCAAGCGAGTTAGTGTATAATATGCGGTAGGGTATTGGGTTCGGATGGAGCCAGAGATCATTGTCATCTCAGCGGAAAATTTAGGGGGGCTGCTCATAATTCATGTAACTTAAATTATAAGAAAGTGGAACACATTCCAGTTATTTTCCACAACCTTAGAAATTATGATAGCCACTTAATTATGGAACATATCGGTAAGCTATACAAGGCAAAAATTACTTGCATTCCTAATAACATTCAAAAGTACGTTTCTTTTTCAGTCGGTAGGTTACGGTTTATCGATTCTTATCAATTTTTAAATGCTTCTTTAGATACATTAGTGACGAATCTGTTGGGATATGGTTCTGATAAATTTCATATTTTAGGAGAAAGTTTTGAAAAGGAAAAAATACATCTTCTACCACGAAAAGGTGTTTTTCCTTATGATTACATTGATTCAGAATCTAAGTTGATGGAGACTAGCTTACCAACTCGTGATAAATTTCATAATATACTCACAAGAGAAGACATCAGTGATATAGATTACAATCACGCAAGTGAAGTTTGGCGTGTTTTTGAAATTCGAAATTTAGGTCAGTATCAAGATTTATATGTCAAAACAGACGTTCTTCTTCTAGCTGATGTCTTTGAGAATTTTCGGTCGCTTTGTTTGAAAAATTATCAACTCGATCCCGCCCATACCAGTAGTGAGGAAATGGGGGTTCTGGCGCAGGAGGAGGAGGTCATTAAACCCATGACGTCATCCAAGATGGCGCACTCATCCAAGATGGCGCTCATGACGTCATCCAAGATGGCGGTTATTTCCAAGATGGCGGCTTCACCATTTCTAATTTCAAATTTCCCTCTTTTTTTTTATCAAGTCCCATTTTGAATTTTCATTTGAATCAAGAGCGCGCTCTAGCGGCAAATTCTCGAACTCGATGTTGGTGCGCTCTATTAGCGAATGCTTGAATTAATTAATTTCAAATCTCTCGCTTTTTTTTTTTCCAAGTCCAATTTTGAATTTGAATTGTGCGCACGCTCTAGCGGTAAATTCTCTCTCTCTCTCTCTCTCTCTCTCTCTCTCTCTCTCTCTCTCTCTCTCTCTCTCTCTCTCTCTCTCTCTCTCTCTCTCTCTCTCTCTCTCTCTCTCTCTCTCTCTCTCTCTCTCTCTCTCTCTCTCTCTCTCTCTCTCTCTCTCTCTCTCTCAACTCGAATTAATCAATTAATTATTTTAATACAAAATAATCTTCTGGTGCGATTCGAACGCGGGATGCTCGCAATATGAGCCCGGTATCTTAACCACTAGACCAATGGACCAGTGAGAATTGCATGTGTTATTATTCAATATATGCTGAAGTATAGACCTATGACGTAAGTGAGTCAAGTTTATACATGTCAGCAAACAGTTCTAGTGCAGGGACTAAAAGCCGCCTCATAAGATGAGTGCTTAGCTTGACAACGTTTCAAAATGTAAATTGATTTAAATGCGTAAATAAAATTATCAATTCAATATTTTGATATTCGATTGAATATTAACCGATAACAAATAATTTCTTCACCCATTAAGATTGATTTTTATGAAATTTTACCTCATCTATATATTTTTTTCAAGAACTATTTCTTAAAATTCTCATTAATTTCAAACTTTGACTCTCAACCTATCAACTCAATTACTCCAGTTCATCCATCAAATTCAAATTTTTCCATTCTACCAATTAAAACCAGAAGTACATATTTTATTCATTCATCTGTGATAGCAAATTTAAAATCAGTTTAGGAGCGGGTGAGGAGAATAAAACAGAGAGTTGAACACAATTTCACATTTATTTTTTTCAAATCTCAAGATATATAATCAAAATGTAAAAAAGAAAGTCAAGAAATCACCTAATCAACCTCATCACAAGTCTTCTTGAACAAAGAACAGTTGGGACTCCATTTTTTATGTTCCTCTATAGGATTATCTGAAATCTTCCGAGAATAAAACAGAGAGTTGAACACAATTTCACATTTTATTTTTTCAAAATCAGCTACACTTCCATTTTCTCAAAATCCTATAATGAATGACAATTATCATATTCTAATTTCAGAATAATATCAACAAATTTCACCTTTTCATAGGGTGACAGATCAAAATTTGTATCAGATAGAATATATACTATAGAACTAGATGACCAAAAAGTAATTAAAAATACCTCAACTTCTCAAGCGGTAGTGGATAAGAAAGTGTCCTCATCTCATGTTGACAAAGTAGTGGAATGATAAAACTAAAGTGATTTGAAAAGTATGCCTAAAATAAATGTATGATAATAACATACCAAGCTATTTTATATTACGGAAATGTCCATGAGCTCTCGTGTTTATGCCGTCATCTAAAATGTATCTTTTATCATCATAAGGAGATAGAGTAACTTTATGTAACTTTATTGTAAACAGTTCGTGGTTCATACTTCGAATAGAGTACATGTCGTTAGACTGTACCTCCTTCTTGAATAAACATGTATGGTAGTCAGAGTGTCTAATATATTTTTTCAAGGTTGCTCTCGCAATACCCTTTCCCACTTTTTTATTGATTCCACCTGATTCTAAAATCGAATACATTTTCGCTCTCAGCCCGATGAATTGTTTAATAGGACGCCCGTCGGTCTCACCTTTAAATTTACCTAAAACTTTTTTATTTACATTACTAAACAGTGGATGATGCTTGGGATAGTTGCTGGTGTCGAAGAGGTGAGCGTCCTCTTTCATGTCTTCATATAAATCCTCAGTCTCAACATGATAGGTTAAACTATCAGTGTCGGTGAAGAGTAGTTTAATACGCTCACCATATTTTGGCTTCGCCCAACCATAATGGAAAGCATACATTATAGTTTTGCTATGATTCAATATGGTGAGACCGACATAAAGTGGACGGTTAAGAAACAGTTCACATTTCTTTGACTGTACAGCTACCAAATCATTGCTGAAAATTTGGAAATGTTCAAACGCGGGTGATGCTATTAATTTATTGACTCGTTTTTTGCTCGATACCAGTTCAACATGCAATCTATTTCGAATATTTTCAAGAGTTTTACCAAATACTGCATTATTCATTAATTTAAAAAAATCTTTTTCAAAATTGTTGACCGCGGCTGTACGTTGAGCAGTATTGAAATCGATAAAAGGTTTCAACCATGCTTTTTGATTGAAACTCATTACACGATGAATTTTAACAAGTCTCATACCGAGAGAGATGTACTGTTTCAAATTTATGAAATGTAAAACATATTTCTTCTTATCATTTAAATTTGGAACCAATTTACCGACGTTGACTGGTATCTTACGATCGCTTACATCTAAAAGTTTCATACAATAGGGGGATAGCATTTCTTTAGTTATTAACATTTTTTCAGGTGCTAGAGGCAAATCGTTGTGTAGATCATGAAGTTCTTTAGGATATTCTAGATCAACTTCTAGAATATAACCTCTAGCACCATCATCAGGAATATTTTCGATATCTAATGAATTCATTTCATAATTATTCAACCATTTGAATCCGTCGATTGGCAGCTGTGCAGATAAAGAAACTCCATAAAGATTGTTCGCATCTAAATACATGATATAAGAAGATGGCTTATCAGGATTGAATCCGTCAATGTATTTATTATTTGCCTCAGCAAAGCGTGTCGTTATGCAAGACACACCTCCCCGGATGGCGCTTTCCACAAATATATACATGTCTGGATCTGTGAACAATTCCAATTTCACTTTCGTCATTTTCAAACAGCTTTCCCATGCGAGACCTGGAGCTGTGTAGCAATTTGCAGGATCGATGCCATAATTTTGTAAACAGAGATCTCTAAAGTTTTCGAAAACGTCTGCTAATAATAAAACATCGGACTTTACGTATAAGTCCTGATATTCTCCTAAATTTTGAATATTAAAATTTTGCCAAACTTCAGTGGCGTGATTATAATCATCATCAGAGATCTCCTCTCTTGTAAGAATATTATAAAAATGTTCACGATCGGGTAAACTAACATCCTTGAATTTTTCTTCTGAGTCAAGGTAATCATAGGGAAATACACCTTTTCTCAGAAGAAGAGGCAATTGATCAGCTTGAAAGCACTCTCCAAGAATTTTGAAACGATCAACACCATATCCCAACAAATTTTCTATGAGAGTTTCCAAAGAACAGTTTAAAAATTGACATGAATCTAAAAATCTCAAATGTCCCACACTAAAACTTATATATTTCTGCATATTATTAGGAATGCATTGAATTTTACCCAAATTTAGTTTACCTATGTGCTGCATAATGAGATGAGAATCATAATTTTTTCCATTATGCATAAATACTGGAATATGTGTGATTTTTCTATAATTTAAATTACATTCTTGATGGGCACAACCACGATATGCTCCTGTCATATGGTTATGATCTCTAACCTTATCACCGTTAAGCGGTTCTCCGCAAATGAAACAATCTATAGCGGAATTAAAATGTATTTTATCTTGTTCTGTCATTATCATAGTTTTATTTTCCAAAAGAAGTGGTAAGAGTTCCTCCTCTTCAGCTATGATAGCTTTAAGGAATTCATCCACTGCATTCGGACCGCGGAAGACCACAGGCTTTTTATATAATTTACCATGTTGATCGATAATAACATAGCAAAAACCTGAAGCTTCATGAATTGATAATTTTGTGGTATGTGATAAGTTCACATCTTGGTCACAACCAGATAATTTTGTTAGAAAGCATTCAAAATCTGCATAAATAGTGAATGGTACTCTCTGTTCATAGCCGAAATTTTTAAATTGCAAAATATTGTTTTTCACGGTAGGCATTCTTATTTTCTGAGGTGCGTGCTGGCTACAAAGGGTATGATGTTTTTCAAGTAGAGCACTCGTAGTGAAGCGGTGCAAGCAATAAGGGCAATAAAATGCCCCACATTTATGTTTAGTAAGTGAATGTAACAATGAATCTAAATTTTTTATCAAGAAATAGTGGCAATTATCCTCATTCGACATCAGAAGTAAATTGATATGATGTTTTCTATCAGTAAACTTGCTTATTCGAAGAGGATAAATACCAATATCACTGTCATAGCCAAAAACATTTATCGATATGAGTTTGTTATTATTTTCAAAAACGCCTATTTTTGAAATTGGTACAGGGTATGAAATATTAGTCATATTGAGCTGATTCTCATACTTGGTATAATGACTGACACGTTGTGCATCTCTATCACTCGGAAATATTTTCGCCAACACACTCCACAGAAAACATTTTAGATCCGAATTCTGAATATTGATAATAGCATGAGTTTTTTTCAATTTTAATGGAAGTAACATATAGCTACTTGCGGCTAAGGGAAGGTATTCGGCAATATGAAGATCCAAGGTGTAAATATGTTCGATGCCCCAGGCACTTGACTCAATTGCAAATTTTTCACTAGCTTTTTGTATGCTCACAAATGATGAATTGAACTGATCATCAAAATCATCATTATTTAATAAAGTGTTTGTTTTACTGCGAAATGTGGGGCTGGCTGAAATTTCATTCTCTCCAGTGCCTCGAGTGTATTTAACCAAAATGGAAATATACCACTTTATACCTTTGAAAATTGCAAAATTTTCGAGTACCTTCCCTTTTACTTTTTCCAAATGATCCCCTAAAACTCGTAAAACATCTCTTCCCAACATCTCTACTTGTCGAAATTTATATTTTTTGACTGATCCATTCAACGCCTCTGTCAACTCATATTCGTCATCAACATGTCTATCACTACCACTTGATACATTTACATTACTTGTCAGGTCATCTCCATTAGACGAGACGGTCGAGTTCAACTGATTTGCACGTGTATGATATTCAGCATGTCTCCTGAAGTTGGTTCCATTAGAGAACTCTTTCGAACACACAACACATTTAAATGAGTTGGAGTGATCGCGTCTGACATGATTTTTCATATTGTCCCTCCGTGTGAAAGTAGCGTCGCACTGACTGCATGCATGTATCCCCACCGCCGTCGTCGCTGCTCCCGAGTGGACTGTGATTCGATGTCGTTTCAGATTGTCTGCTCGCGAGAAAGTAGCTTGACATTCAGTGCATGTGATGGGCATTTTGGTTGGAACTAGAAGAAAAAATCGATTCAAATTAATGAATAATATGAATTAGCATTTTCAAATAATTTTGAAACCATTCAATTAGAAATTATCTGCTACATATATTAGAGGTAGTTGAGTGATTTACATTTTATGTTATAATTTATACTACAGTTTCATCAAGATTAGACTTCGGTAATATCATCTCTGAAAATTATTTAACATTGAAAAATATCGATATTTCAATTTGAATTGTTAATTGATTGAGTTAAAAATAGTTTTGTAATATAAATAAATCATTTACATTTCACCTGGAAGGATGATGAATTCTTGAAAGTCTTGAATAACTCTTCTGTTGAATGACGCTTCTGATGAAACTGATGATGATTTCACCTCACTGAAAGCAATAAATGCGATAATTATAATCATGTGATAATATATCATTCCAGATGAAATGATAATAATATTTGAAATGATATAGTGCAACCTTTCTACAACTTGAAACTAGTATGTATAAATATTCTTACCAAATAGAAATTTCTTGTCAAGTCTGAACAGGTGTGCAGATGTTATTCAATAGCGACGAACCCTTTCAAATCTGCAAGGTATGAAATATATTATTATTTGTAAATTATCTCAACACTAATGAAAAAAATTAATCAATCAAAATTGTAAAAGAATTGAAAAAGTTGTAAAAAATGAAGCACTTGGAAAATAATTTACCACTGAGTCTATCTGATTCATGCAATGGAATTTATCACTCGCAAAAGAAATATTTAGAGCAAAACACTTCATAGAAATTCAAAAACTTGGAAAAAGTAATCAAATATACACACTTGATTCTATTTGAAGCTATAAATGAATAGAAGAGAATGGAATTAAAATTTGAGGAAAAAGAAAATATATAAAAGTGGAATTAGAAAAAATTAAAAAATGAATGAATGAATAAAAAGAATATATATATATATATATCAAAATCTATATTTTAGAAAATTATTCAAGTTTGAATATAATTAAATATTATTTAGCAAAATTAGATGAGATATGTATACTCGTTACTCACATGGAATTCACTTCTGCAACTCACTCGGAGAACTTTTCACGTTGTTAACTACAGCGGTCACAATGATGGAATGATCAAAAATCACAATAACACTTCAACAAGTTAATTTTCGATGACTTATCATTTCACATGAGTGAACTTAAAAATGGGATATATGTCAGCGATTCTTCTTTCAGATAGAATGTTCGATTGTTTACTCATCCGCTGGTGTCAGATTACAACGGAAATCAATAAGACATAGACCATGCATTTTTTAATCACGTGAAACCAACTCGATATAGAATGCATGGAGAAATAGTACATAGAATTAAATCTCATTGAGAGTACTTGATGATAAAAATTCAGTAAAGGTATAAAACTCAATCAAAATTTCGATTATATTCAGTTTGATTTTAGTATTCATGGCGTTCATACATCCCTTCACTGTTATTTTATCTGGAGGCTCCGGGTGTGGAAAATCAACTTTTGCCATTGATTTTATTAAAAATAGAGACCGTTTATGTGCAGTCGATTTTGATCAGATCATTTGGTGTCTTGGTGAGAAAAATGCGGTTCCCAGTGAACTGGGGAATAGCGTGATTGTGAAACAAGGTTTACCAGAATTTTCAAATCATAATGGGAAACCGAAACTAATCATTTTGGATGATCTAATGGATGATGTTTATTCTAAAAAGGTTTCACAATTATTTTCAAAAATATCGCATCATAGAAGCATATCAGTGATTCTCATAACTCAAAATCTTTTTCATTCGGGTCCATGTTCTAGGGATATTTCACTCAACTCAAAATTTCTTGTTATTTTCAAAAACCCAAGAGATCAGAATCAGTTTACATACATCTCTCGTCAAATTTTACCCCAAAATTGGAGAGGACTTCATAATGCCTACCTGGATGCCACGAAAAATCCTCACTCTTATTTATTGATAGATCTCTGTCAAGGAACAAACGAACTTTTAAGATTTCGAACTAATATATTCGATACGCCAAGTGTGGTATACGCTGCGCTGGAAGACAATCACAATGAATCGATTGAGATCTAATCAACACATGTTACACGTATTAAAAAGTGCGAGTCCCAAGCTACAGAGAGTCATTCTTCAGACTGCACCCCCTGAAGTGATAAAGACTGTTATAGAATGTGTTATCAATACATTGAATGGGAATCATAAGTTATCGCCTGAAACTAGAACAAAATTGACCAAATTTAAGACATGTTTTAGAAAATTGGTATGTCCTAAACTATCGTTGAAAAAGAAGAGACAAATTGTTATACAGCGAGGTGCTGGTTTTATCGGTATTTTGTTATCGAGTCTATTATCTGGTGTGATTGGAAAACTGTTGAGATAATCAAGATGACTTCATTGAAGAAAATGTTTTTGATTACACCTGAACTGTGGGAAAAATTCCAAAATACATCAAACTCTCGTGAACGTGAGTTGAGTGAAAAAATGGATCAAGTGTTGTATTCAGAGCATCGGAAAGAAGAAGACGACGACGTGTTGGCTGAATTCCGTAAATATCAAGATCCCTATTTAAAAATGGTACAAAACAATAGAAAGCCCATCGCTATCCCACTGATTGAAACACAGCGGTTGAGAACAAACAGACCCATCTTCAAATCGAAAAATTATATTCATAAACACCATGTCACACGTCTACCCAGAGTTCGTATAGAGAACAAAAATCAGCATAAACAGAGAGACGACCAGGAAGATTTAAATGAATCAAGTCCTGAAGATAGTGAAGAATCTGACAGTGATAGAAGAGAACCCGAAGAGGTATTTGAAGCATTTGGAACATCTAGACCACGACTTCGAAGTGAGGCTTTAGCTAAAAGTCGTATTGAACAATCTAGACCCAATAGAGAAAATAGCTCTAACAGCTTTTTTGATAAGTTTGGTAGCATTGCTCGTCACTATGTCCCTTCACTCATGTACGATAGAGATGATAGTGACAATGTCTATGGTATGAGAAATGAAGATGGCAAATTCAAAATAGGTAATTCGGTGGTTACTGTTCTAGACAACGATCTAATAGTAAATGGTGTTAAATATAAAGGAAGTAAGGGGATGTGGGAATTGATTACAAAAAATAATGTTGATCTGGACAACATCACTCAAGATGATTTGAACGAGTATAGAAAACTACTTATTCAATCAGAAGGTTACCTCAATAAATCGGGGAAAATAAAATCCATCAATAGTAAGAAATATAAAGATATCATATCAAGACTTTTCCCAGCAAAGGAAAAACAAATATGGACGCGGTACAAATGAAAAAAATCTATTTCAACCTGAAACATCCATCTAGTTTCTCTTCAGTGGATAAACTTCAACGAGCAAGTAAAATAAAGAAACGAGAAGTTGTGGACTGGTTAGAAAATCAAGATTCATATACTCTACATAAACCGATCCGAAAGAGATTTCCACGTAATCCATATAATGTATCAAATATTGATAATTTATGGGAAACAGATCTTGTTGATATGAGTAAATTGTCTAAATATAATAATGGATACAAGTTTTTACTCAATATTATCGATTGTTTTTCTAAATATGCTTGGAGTGTTCCCTTGAAAGATAAGAGGGGAGTGACTGTCATGAAAGCATTCAAATCTGTATTGGAAAAGAGTAAACGTAGCCCATTAGTTCTTAATTCGGATAAGGGTAAGGAATATCATAATTCCGAATTCAAAATGTTTCTCAAGAGTCGAGGGATTGAATTTCATTCAACTCGAAATCCACAAACTAAAGCAGCCATTTGTGAGAGATATAATCGAACACAAAAAACTAGAATGTATAAATATTTCACTAAGAATAATACCTATAAATATATAAATGTTCTCGATAAAATTGTAAAGTCTTACAACGATAGCGTACACTCTACAACTGGGTTAGCACCGTCAAAGGTGACAGAAAGAGATGTATTCACGATTTGGAAACGAATGAGGGCAAAACAAAATTTAATCAAGCCAGGCAAGATCAAATTTAAGCTTGGAGATTATGTTCGAATAGGTAAAGAAAAACATGTGTTTGCTAAAGGATACGAGGAAAATTTCTCTACTGAAATATTTAAAATAGTGAAAGTAATACCTAGAAAACCAAGACCATTGTATGAATTGGTGGACTTGCAAAATAAATCAATTGATGGTCAATTTTATAATGAAGAACTTGTGAGAGTTGGAGTGACACCCGAAAAAGAATATAATATTGAGAGAATAATTAAGACTCGTACCAGACGAGGTCAGAAGCAACATTTAGTTAAATGGGTGGGTTATGACGATTGTTTCAGCAGTTGGGTCAATGATTCAGAGGTGAGACGTTTAAAAAAATAGAAGTTATGAGTGTAAAAGATCAGTTTTATGTTACTTTACCGTCGGATAGCAGCGCTCAATATTATCCCACAAATACATTATCAAAATTTTCTACACGACTTGCACAAGCTATTGAACTTAGTGGTGTGTGGTATGTTGGACTCTGTGAGATTTCCTACCCCTACGGTGTTGATGCCATAGAAAATATGGAAGAACATGAGGAGATAACTCGACCAGTATACATTTATACAGATATTATAACACCTCAATTTGTAGGTGATTCTTATGTAAGAAGTTTACGCTATATTCAATTTCCTTCATCTGTTGGTCAACACTTTTTTCAACCTGTCTATTATGTACCTGTAGAGAAGAATTATATCGAATCAATCACTATAGCATTGTTAACGAAACATGGTGATAATGTGAAGTTTAAAACTTCAGGTATATCTACGATTGTTGTACTCCATTTTATAAAATATGAATAAAATAAAAAGAAATGTTTCACTAGTATTCTTTTATTATGTATCCAACAATGAACCAGTTCGGTATGGGTGTTTCTCTTGAGGGCGTAGGTCCTGTCTACCAATCCAGTTTCAAATTCCAACGTGGATCGGGTATAGGTAGCTTTCTAGGTGGTTTGATAAGAGTGATTAGACCTTTGTTTTTGAAAAGCGCACACGCAATGGGTAGGGAAGCTCTTAAAACAGGTGCACACATTTTGACTGATATTTCTGTCAAACGTCCTGAAGAAAAAATATCTTCTATTGTGAAGAATCGAGTTTCAGAAGCTGTTAAAAGAAAGATGAGTGGTGGCGGATCGACTCGTTTTAAAGAGTTGGTGAAAAGAAAACGTATTCATTCTCAACCTACACGTCAAGGTGTTAAGAATAGGAAGAAGAAGAGGAAGAAGAAGAGTACTCTCCAAGTTAAAAAACAGAAAATACGTGATATATTCTCATAAATATGGAATGTGCCAAGTCTGAATTGGAGTTTTTTGATGAACGTCCGATACAAACGTCTATCAAATCAAATCATCTTGTTGGTCATAAACCAATCAATACACTAGATAATGAGAGTCAGCTTGAATTCAACTGTTCCGGTGATTCCGAAAGTTATCGAGATTTAGGAAGTGTTTATTTATGGCTGAAGGTGCGAATGGTCAAGATGGACGGTAGCAAATATAATGCTGATGATGCACGTCAACCTGGTTGTGTTAATTATTTATTGAATTCATTATTCAGTAAGGTGAATATTTCTCTCAATGAGACAAGCGTTTCTTCTAATTCTGATAATTATCAATACAGAGCTCTGATTGAGACTCTGTTTAATTATTCTGAAGACGCTGCAAAAACTCATTTGGTAAATTCAATGTTTTTTCTCGATACTCATGATGATGATGGTTTCATGGATGCATCAGATAAGAATAAAGGATATACTATCAGAGCCGCACAGTTGAAAGATAGTAAATCGGTAGAACTTTATGGTCGTCTTCATGCTGATTTATTTAATGTGTCTCAACTCTTACTCAAGAATGTCTCTATGCGTGTGAAACTTAATCGCTCAAGATCAGAGTTCTACATGTTATCGCCCGGAGATGCAATTTTGGGAAAGATTCAAATTTTGGATGCTACCCTTTACATGAAACAGGTTGAATTGTCTGCAACTCAAACGATGTATATCGAAAAGCAACTTTCACATCAGCCTGCTAGATATCATATGAATCGTGTTGAAGTTAAAAATATAACTGTGCCGAGTGGATCATCATCGGTGAATTTAAATAATGCATTGCAGGGTAATATACCCAAGTATATTATATTTGGTATGGTAGGGAATAAAGCATACGCTGGCAGTATTACCAAGAATCCATATCAATTCATTCACAGAGATCTAGAGTATCTCGCAATTTATGTAAATGGTTCCTTGATAAACGAACCGTTGAAGCCTAATTTTAATAACATCGAGACTGTGACGCTAGCTTATGCTTCTTTATTCAATGGTACTGGTATCTACCATCAGAATCATGGTCATCTGATAACGCGAGATATGTTCTATCACGGCTATTCGTTTTTCGCATTCGATCTCACACCTGATTCTTCGGGTACAAATTCACATAGCAGTTTAACAGAGACGGGAACAGTGCGTATCGAGTTGCGATTTGCAAAGGAACTTGCAGAGTCTTTATCTTGTCTCATCTACTCTGTTTACGATAGCACTGTTTTTATTGATAAGAATCGATCAGTATCTCTCGTTTACTAGGATGAATTCGATAGAAATTTATAAGGCACTCTCATTAAAGGTTCCATATTTTGAAAATGTTTATTCAATCGATACGCTACCATCAACTTTCTCAAAACCTGCCATATTTATCGTGAACCTTGACCCCTCTCATCTTCCTGGGTCGCATTGGGTTGCCATGGTATTCGCTGATTCAGGTTACGCTGAATATTTTGATAGCTATGGTAGAAAACCGATAAAATCAAGGTTGATTCACTTTTTAAATACTCATTCCAATCATTGGATGCACAATCCCAAAAGGCTACAGGGAATATTATCTGACGTTTGTGGTCAATACAGCTGTGTTTATGCTTTGCAACGAGGAATCGGTCGTTCGATGGATATGTTTACAAATCAGTTTTCGGATAATAATTTCTGTCTGAATGATCAACTTGTTATTGAAATGTATCGAGATAACTTTGGTCATTGCATTGCATGTGATAAAAGTGAACAGGTTCAAACCTGTCTACCAGAGTTGGATATTTTAAGTGACAATTTTTGATGACGTTGCAATTAAAACATGAGTCACTCACATCAGGTAGAAATGGTTTCACCTAAATCGGTTCAGTCGAATATGAATCACGTTAGTCAAGAGGTTGATTTTGTTCGCCATGTTACAGCGTATCAGGCTACGTCGTTAGATGTCAATGGAACAGTCGTTCCTTGTAGAAATGAAATACCAGTATCTAGAAAGAAACGAAAGGTTTCTGTTCGATCTGATACTCTGCTACAACAAGTTTATTTTTTGAATCAATCTGGAACGAAATTTATATCGGTTGCTATATATCCCGATCATAATAATGAAGCATTTGTTGAAGTTGGTCGAATTGGTGGACAATCAGTTTTACTCAATTCTGATGAGTGGCAAAAGTTGTGTATCAAAGTGAATGAAAATGAGAAAAAGTGGATTAAAGTGAAAATTGAAGATAAATCGGTGCGTCTTGATTTAAATGACATTGAGAAATTGAGAAAACTACAAACATGCCTAACTCATCACTTGAAAGTGTATGAAGAAATATTTGTGACAGTAAATTTCTACGCATTATGTGTATTAACCGGTGAACAGTTTATTGAACCGAGTGATACTCCATATGGAATTGATTATTTCACACTGTACTCAGAGCTCAAAGCGATGTATAACTGAACCAATGATATATTTCTAACATCAAACTACCGTGTGAGTCATTCTTTAACCATGAAAGCATCTGTAACTATTGATTTTCAAGCGTTCGTCGATAATGATAATCGATTTATAGTGAAAGAATTGGCAATCATAAACAATATCAACTTCAAGATTGAACATTATGTATTCAAACCACCTTATGACTATGCGTGTTTCGATGAGAAGACATTTCAGAAGAATCAATGGATCAGCAAATTTCATCACGGTCTTGATTGGAACGATGGAGATGAAGAGTACCTAAATTTAGAAAAAATTCTACGACAGAATACAACTAAATGCCTATACGCAAAGGGATTGGAAAAGTGCAAGTTTCTACAAGAAATAATCAAACGTCCTGTGTTCAATGTAGAAATGTTTGGTTGCCCAAAACTTGAGAATATTGATAATTTATCGGAATGTAAGCATTTTTGTCATTTAAACAGACATTACAACTTGAAATGGAAATGTGCTTCGCGAAATGTATTCAATTTGGCTTCTTGGATAAATGATAATCAATATAAATGTTCAATGTACAAATCAGGAGCTCGCAGACTTACATTTAAGAAATGGAATATTTCCTTCATAAGTGTAGAAGATTTAGTGCAAGCAGGATTTTACTATGCCCTTGAAACGGATAAGGTCATGTGCCCATACTGTTCAATTGGTTTGAATAAATGGAAGATTTCAGATAATCCTATAGAGGAACATAAAAGATGGAGTCCAAACTGTCCTTTATTTAGAAAGACTTGTGATGAGGTTGATTAACTATGTATTTTGAATATTCTTGTCTAAAATCAGATTATATTTTGAGATTCTGAGAAAATAAAATTGTGAAGTTGAAATAATCCGCTGTGTTTTAATTTCCCTACCCATTCCTGAACTGAATAATTTTAGGTTATTGAAAGAAAAGTTTGAAATTATTGAGAATTTAAAGAAATAGTTATTTTATGAATATATCGATTAGAAACAATTACATTCACATAGCCTACAATAAGGATACAGTTGTAGAAAAATATTGATCAAGTTAAAGTTTAGAAAAATCAATTTTAATGGATCAGGAAATAATTTTCTATTAGTAACATCTAATCAAATATAAAAATATCAGATTAATGAATTTATTGCAAATTATTTTGGAATTGAGAATAGAATGTGAAATTACTGCGTCAAGAGTACATCAGAAATTGTTACGTTGTATGAATAGAAATTTTAATTCAAAATTAACGCGTATGAATAAATACATTTTGAATATAAAAAATTGAAAATGATAAATCGGTTTTATTATTTTCAACAGACGTACAGATCAAATTGAAAATATAATTCAAAATTACCGCGTATGAATAAATACATTTTGAATATAAAAAATTGAAAATATTGAATCGATTGAATTATTTTTAACAGGCGTACAGATTAAATTGAAAATACGCACGTTGTAAGAATAGAAATATTATTCAAGAATCGACGCGAAAATATAATCACTCACGTCATCACTTACATCTATAAGCTTAGACTTGTTTCGCATAGGTCTATACATCAGCATATATTGAATAATAACACATGCAATTCTCACTGGTCCATTGGTCTAGTGGTTAAGATACCGGGCTCATATTGCGAGCATCCCGCGTTCGAATCGCACCAGAAGATTATTTTGTATTAAAATAATTAATTAATTCGAGGAGAGAGAGAGAGCGAGCGAGCGAGAGAGAGAGAGAGAGAGAGAGAGAGAGAGAGAGAGAGAGAGAGAGAGAGAGAGAGAGAGAGAGAGAGAGAGAGAGAGAGAGAGAGAGAGAGAGAGAGAGAGAGAGAGAGAGAGAGAGAGAGAGAGAGAGAGAGAGAGAGAGAGAGAGAGAGAGAGAGAGAGAGAGAGAGAGAGAGAGAGAGAGAGAGAGAGAGAGAGAGAGAATTTACCGCTAGAGCGTGCGCACAATTCAAATTCAAAATTGGACTTGGAAAAAAAAAAGCGAGAGATTTGAAATTAATTAATTCAAGCATTCGCTAATAGAGCGCACCAACATCGAGTTCGAGAATTTGCCGCTAGAGCGCGCTCTTGATTCAAATGAAAATTCAAAATGGGACTTGATAAAAAAAAAGAGGGAAATTTGAAATTAGAAATGGCGAAGCCGCCATCTTGGAAATAACCGCCATCTTGGATGACGTCATGAGCGCCATCTTGGATGAGTGCGCCATCTTGGATGACGTCATGGGTTTAATGACCTCCTCCTCCTGCGCCAGAACCCCCATTTCCTCACTACTCATACCTATACCGCTCCCGGACTTGCGTGGGAGAGTTGCTTAAAAATGTCGGGAGTTGAATTAGAATTGTTTACAGATCCTAATATGTATTTGTTTACTGAAAGCGCCATCCGGGGAGGTGTAGCCATGATTTCTAAACGTTTCTCGGAGGCGAATAATAAATATTTGGATGGATATGACCCCAGTAAGCCTTCAAAATACATTGCATATTGGGACTGTAATAATCTTTATGGGGTCGCCATGTCTGAACAGTTACCACTTAGTGATTTTAAATGGCTTAATTCGGATGAAATCAATCAAATTATTTTCGAGAAGTAGAAGATAATGCTGAGATGGGATATATTCTAGAAATTGATATGGAATATCCCGAGAAACTACATGATTTACATAATGACTATCCTCTTGCTCCTGAAAAAATGATAATTTCTGAAAATATAATCTCTGAATATAGTGCTGATCTGCTGAGGCAATTTGATCGAAAAATACCCGTAAACGTACAAAAATTGGTTCCAAATTTAAATAATAAGAAGAAATATGTTTTACACTATAGAAATTTGAAACAATACACATCTCTTGGCATGAAGGTTAGTAAAATTCACCGTGTACTAGAATTTAAGCAGAGTGCGTGGTTAGAACCATACATTAACTTCAATACAAGACAGCGAGCGTTAGCTGTCAACAATTTTGAAAAAGATTTATTTAAATTAATGAATAACGCGGTTTTTGGTAAGACTATGGAGAATATACGCAACAGAATTAATGTTGAACTCGTTATTGAGAAAAAGCGTGCACTAAAATTGGTTGCATCGCCAGCATTCGAAAGTTTTAAAATATTTTCAAATAACTTGGTAGCTATTCACTCAAAAAAGCCAGAATTATCACTCAATCGACCCATCTATGCAGGGTTCACTATATTGGATCTGAGTAAAACTGTCATGTATAAATTCCATTATGAATACGCAAAAAGAAATTTGGTGATAAATTGAAATTATTATTTGCGGATACTGATAGCTTATGCTACGAAATTCAGACTGAAGATTTGTACTTGGATATGAAAACTGATGAGGATTTGTTTGATACATCTATTTTCCCTAAGCAGCATCAACTTTTCAGTGAAAAAAATAAGAAAGTTTTGGGTAAAATGAAGGATGAGATGAATGGTACCCCTATTAAAGAATTTGTTGGGTTACGCGCCAAAATGTATTCAATCTTAGAGAATACAGGAACTAATAAGAAAGTAGGTAAAGGTATAGTCAAATTTACCCTCAAGAAATATGTAAAACATAATGACTATAGAAATTGTCTTTTTAAAAAACAGATCCAGTCAGCTGATATGTACTCGATAAGGAGTTTTGACCACCAGCTGTTCACTATTAAACAAAGAAAAACAACACTATCTTGTTTTGATGACAAACGTTATATTTTGATTAACGGAAGAGACACTTTAGCTCATGGGCATTTCAAAATTCCCAGAATGATAGAGTAAATGAATGTCTACTTCAAACGTATACAATTTATTTATTGGATGAATGGAAATATATTGATTGTAAACTGAAATCTTAGTCTTTTTGTATTGGTATTGAAATATATGTATTGAAATTGAGAATGTATATAATGGGAACTGTAAATATAACATGTAACAATAAATTAATATTGTTCAGAAAAACGTATTTTAATGAGAAACATATGTTTTCGCTATCCTCTCTCAATGGATCCTCTGTTTTATAACATCATGAATAACAACTTCAGAAACTTATGTGTATCAACTCTATAAATAAAACTCTGCTCTGTGAGAAATACCGAGCACATGATATATGATTATCATTTTCAGACAAATAATAGAAATCAGAACATATTGATAGATCTACGATTCGAAAATACTATATAGATAGTTAGCAATCACTGGCAAAATACAAATGTATTTGGATTGATCAATTTACTAAGAAGAATAACAACTTCTTTCAGGAAATAATATATGAATGGTTAATTTGTATAAGTATGATGAGAGTTGTATTCGGATTGAGAGAATAAATGGATAAAGGTTTTGAACTTAAAATTCACAGTATGGAGAAAAAAAAAATATGAAAAATTTAAAAAACCTATTAAAAAAATATATATATATCAAGAAACACCGTATGGAAAAGATAACATAAGCATCTTACATCCTTAGAAGAAAATTGAATTGTTTGAGAATTATCGTGAGAGAATAATCAACACTCACAATAGTGAGAGTGTGCAAATTATAAAAGAAAAGACCCAAATCTTGAGCCCCGAAAAATCCCCGAAAATTAAAAGCCCCAGAATCAGAATCAGGTGAATGTGGTGAGATTATAGTGTATGTAGGTTAGAATGTGACGTCACTTGAAAATAAAATATTTGTTTTTTGAAAAGAAACCCCTCAAAATTCTTAAGCCCCCCAGAAATTAGAAACCCCCGAAAATTAGGAGCCCTCGAATTAAGAACCTCTGAGAATGAGGTAAATGTGATGAGGTTAGTGTATAATAGCATAGGTAGGTTAGGTTATGAAATTATCTCTCATAAGTCAGATAGTTGAGCTTGTATCGAATATTAACGCATGGAATTCCTAATGGTTGATTGGTCCAGTGGTCAAGACTCGTGACTTCAAACGCTGATCTCTCAGGTTCAAATCCTATTACTCAGTCATGTTGTATTAAAAATAATCAATTAATTAATTAATTAATTGATTTGGTTTCAAAATAGGCCACCAGATAGCGTTTGAATCGTAAAACACAGTTATTGAAGAAAACAATGATAAATTAAAATTAAAATTAGTGAAGAGAACATAGCTGAGTGGACAGGTTACGCTATGAGAATAGCAATTTTATTTCAAAAATTACCGCGAGAGATTGATTGCTGCTTATACGTCATGACGACATGTACTGACTTGTTTTCAAGGTCGCAGTCTATAGGTCTGCTAGTAACACTAGTCACTCGTCTCTGTGGTCCAGTGGTTAGAACACTCGGCCCGTAATGCGAACGAACTTGCCGCGTTCGGATCGTACCAGTAGGTTATTTTGTATCAAAATAATTGATTGGATGAATTGAAGGACCGAGACTCGTGGCCAATTTGTAACACACTGAACCGTCATTCGGGAGACCAGGGTTCGATTCCCGACATGTTCGACCATCCTGACAGGGGATATTCGTGGTTTCCCTCTGTCGTTTAGGTTGATACTGGGATGGTTCCTTAACAACAGGCCACGACCGACTTCTTCCCACCATCCAAATACACCTAATAAAATAACCTTTCATCTCATCACCCCATCATCTCATTCATCATCCACCGACACCAATAGATCGTAGCTATCAGTATGGTGCGTCGTTAAAACCCACTATAAAAATGAGTTAAGGATGTCCTAGGGTCCCCTGGGACAAATCAGTGAGCCTCCTGCGCTCGATAATTTTTTTTCTCGTACTGTTGGTAGCCGTGTGTGATCTGTCCTAGGGTGCCTCACAACAGATTTGTCCCAGGCTCACCTGGGACAAATCTGTGAGCCATCTGAACCATGTTTTGCACATTTACCGGTATTTTTCGATAATTTTTTTTTTCTCGCACTGTTGTGTGATGATTTCATTGAGATCAACTTTTTTTTTTCGATCATTTTTCTTCTTTTGTTCTGTTGGCTGCCCTGCCTGATTTGTCCCAGGGTGCCTCACACTCTACTAACCCTCTTCCGAGGAAATCGGAATGGTTAGCAGTTTACAATTATCAGCTTACAATTATCAGCTAACTAACTCATAAATGTGGCTTATACATTACATGATATTAAGTAAATCCATTGATAATTAACAATAATGATAATGATAGTAATATTTAAAATGATAATGATAATAATATTTGAATCAATATTCAAAATAATACCAATAAATGAAAATGGGTTCTTTAATTTTGAACTCCAAATTTCAAGTCTATTGTGAAGTTCAAGTTGGAAATACATTTCATTTTAAAATTGGTACTGATTGGAACTATCAGAAATTCTGATTTTTTCAATCAATTTCAATTCTTAAGATGATTACAGTTCTGCAATAATTCTAGTTCTAATTAATTATAATTTTAAGTTATTTTGAATATTGATTCAAATTTTTTAGATAAAGCCAGTGTCCATGAAATCCTCTACGGAGTAGAAAGTGTTCTATCAAAGATCATTTGTATTTCAAGGCCTGTTATTATTGTTGTTTGTACAACATACTAGTTGATTCTAGTTGTTTGTCGTTTTTATTGATAACTAATTATACGTAGGTATTGACACAGTTTCAGTCACGATTTCACCCAGATATGGAGTTCATCGTCACGTAGATTGCACTCAATCTCGGGACAACGAAATAAAATATTTCTGAAAATCGATCGAAAGAAAGTACTGGGTTCGAATCCCGTTCGAGACGAAACTCTTATTATATTTATCATTATTGAATATATAAATACTATTTTAAATGAATATAATTTCATTTCTCACAATACTTGATTAAAATTCTAGAATATTATTCACTATATATATATATATATATATATATATATATATATATATATATATATATATATATATATATATATATATATATATATATATATATACACACATATATATATATATATATATATATATATATATATATATATATATATATATATATATATAAATATGGGATTGAGATTGTATAGTTATGTCGAAAAAGATACGCCTCGACCGGGATCCCAGTCGAGGCGTATCTTTTTCGACATAACTATACAATCCCAAATATCTCGATATTGGATCGTATCCAAGAAGTTTAATTATCAAATTATCATATATATATATATATATATTTATATATATATATATATATATATATATATATATATATATATATATATATATATATATATATATATATATATGTATAACCTATATATTATGCTCTTCTTCTTCTCTCTTGTTATTTTCATCTCATGTTGTTATATATTCTTACTTCTTGGTTTTCCCATCTTTTGCCAGAGAATGATTTTTGTTGGAACCAATTGTAATTGGCATTGTTTGTATTTGTATTAAATACAATTCAATACCACGAAGTCCTCACTTGCAGAGATAATCTCACAATAAGGGGTTATGAAATTGCCATAATTCTTGACAAATGCTTTTGTGATGAAACTTTAATTTCACTCAAAAATTCGTCATAACACTATAGATCTTTGATAATTATTGTTTATAGTTTTCCCCAGGGTCTGTTATTTCAAACATGCAATCTCTTTCTGATCTAAAAAAAGCTTCCATTGTCCTACTTACATAAGTGTTTACAATACCTGAAGAGCAGTGCAAATTAAGAGAGCGCTGATAACATGGTCATGATTTTATTTATTTTAATTTTTGTCTTATTCAGTATATTGATGTAATAAGAAAATGAAGCATAAGCGTTGCGTTGGAAGATGAGCGAGATATATCTACGGAATTTACCCGAAAGCTTTAATTCATAAAACTTGATTTAGAATTTAAATAATGAAGCTACTGCTTTCTCACACGATGGATGCCATCTTGTTGATCAACCCCTTGAAAATTAAAAACCCTATTCATCAGTCACTTTCACGATAGAATAAATAAATTTTATTTAAAACGAAAAAATAGAAATTCTTCGAACTTGGTAACTTCTATTGTAAGTTAAAACAAGTAACATTCAATAGTGATAATACCAGCTGCCAATCGCATAAAAATTAACATTTGAAATGTTCACCTCGCGGTGTTTTTGAATGTTCAATTTCAATTTCCGAAAAATGTGCCGTAGTAGGCCTAAAGGTATGCCTACTGGCGAACTATGTATTAATGACTACACTATAGTCAAACGCGTAGTATGCGTTGTAAGATGAGCGAGAGGTATAAAAGTCATTGAAGTAGTTCTACCCTTGCTACTTTATCGACTCTGGTATTCTACACACCTTGATATCTGAATAAGCTATAAAAGTCGTTAAAGTAGTTCTACTTTTGCCACTTCATTGACTCTGGTATTCTACACACCTTGATGTATATAAAAAATACTTCATTGTTGGTCAACTCTTGAATCTAGAAAGCAGTGAATCTCGACAACTTAATTCTGTCAATTTTTATGATATATTTGATGAATATTATCAGTCATTTTATTTTTTCTCTTCAAAACGACTGCTCAGAATTGCTTAAAAATCGTAATAATGTGTAAAATCCATGTATACACATTTAGAGAGAATTTCATTCCATTTGGAGAGATTTTATTTTTCAACATTCTCCGCCCAGCCAAATCTTATGGGGTTTTTAGAAACTTTGAGATGATTTTTCTCAAAATCGGTCAGACCGATTCATTTCAAACACTATACAGTTCTAAGTTGGATAAGTTTCCGTGCACAAAAAAAAATTTAATGTCGATCAGTCAACCCTTGCGACCTGTGGAGTGCTTACAAAAAAAAAAAAAAAAAAAAACACACAGACAAAGCCCTATAAGAGTGGGATGGAGACTTCGCTACGCTCATCAATTACAGAGATAGTCCTTGTAGGCCTACTGCAATTTATGCAAGGCCTGTGACATAAGTTTTGAATAATGTGATGTGATTCAAATCTTGTGATTGTAGATTCGTGAATGTGAAAATTAATCTGCAGGAACATGGCCTCCAAGCTTCAGTAGCTGCGTTTCTCGGTGATATAGATATCTCTACGCTGTAATTAAAAATGCAGTTTGTAATCGAATGAGAGTCATCACAAGGTTTTGATAACAATATAAAAACTTCTAAACTTGAATAAAATCAGAAGTGTCAATAGCAGAGGATTTTTCACAAGAGCAAGAGATAAGTCTGTGGTATATATAAACTAGGTATTAGCCACTATACCAAGTCAGTAACCATCTCAGCCATGGCTGCTAAAGTACTACTAGTGGTATTAGGGCTTATTGCCGGTATCTCGGCACAATGCAATCCGACTCCTACCACGGCGAGTGGCTCTAAGGCGCCGGGACAGATCTGCGCAGGCGCTCTCATCTTCAACGACGACTTTAACTCCTTTGACCGCGGTAACTGGGGCCACGAGTACTCGACGACTGGAGGAGCTGGCGTCAATGTAAGTACAGGAACATATGCGTATTTATCTGATACATTATTCAAAATATATAAGAGCTATTCAAAATCTTTTGAGAAATTAAAAAGCGTTACGTAAACCTATGAATTCCATTCCGAAAAGTAATCATTTAGTATCACGACCAATAACTGAAGATCACATGAAAATATTAGTTGGGCGTTTGTGTTGAAAATGATAATCAGCAAAAATATTTCAAATTTGATCTCTCTCTCTCAACGTGTCCTCATTTTGATGTTGTTGTTGTTGTTGATCCACAGAATGGAGAGTTCCAGGCTTATGGTGACAGCGGAAGAAACAGCTTCGCTGAAAATGGCCACTTGACCATCAGACCAACGTTCGAGAACGGAGAGTAAGAAAAAGTTATTTTATCTCCAAATTTCACTCCAAATAATTGACTTGAATTGAATATGCTAATGACAATATTACGATGACTGTTTCCAAGCTTCACGATACAAAATTGTCAACCAAACCACATTAAAATGTATAATAAATAAACATTCATTGACATCATACGCACTGAAACACGCATTCAAGGTGCGTTCATACGCTCTCTAACATTCACGGTAAAATATGAATAGATTTTTCAAAATTCTCAATTTGAATTTCGGTGAAAAAACATTTTTCATGACCGTAACTCGTAAGTTTACTGTTTTGTTAAAAAAAATATATATATTTTATAACATCATGTAGGCCTAAATTTATTTCAACTCGTGTTTTCTTCCCCAGGAGCGAGATCTACTCTGCCCGCATCACTACAATCAACGCCTTCCGGTTCAGATATGGACGTGTCGAAGTTCGCGCCAAAATGCCGTTAGGTGATTGGCTGTGGCCAGGTAAATACACACATCTACGACGATTATTTTATATAATATAATTATTATCAAAGGATTACCGGTATTAACTTGAAGTAAAAGCGCGGTGCAGCCAGATTCAATTCTATTGGCACAATATTCTGAGTGATCGGAAACAAAACATTTGCTTGTATGACGTGGGGCCTTAATGATAAGATGAGTGGATGATTCAAATGGAATAAATATAAATAAATACAAATTGTTAGTTCAAAGATTGGTGTGTTACAATGTCTCTGATGCTCGTTTGTGTCAAACAACAATAGTGCAGAAATACAGCTAAAAAGAATTGCTTGCAATTAAAACCATGATTGATACATGAGTCAATATAATTGACCATCGTGTTTCATGCAGTTTGAGCTGCCATACCGCTAAGCGAGCAAACAATGATTCCAAAATGCAAGAATTTTCAGGAATTTCGTGAATTTTCAAGAGCGAGCCGACGTTCGTGACAAACTCAATCGATAGCATTGACAATTGCTCGCCGCGAGTTCAGTACGTGAATTATCAAATTGCTCTATCGCTGTAGACCCAGCTCACTTTTTGAAAATGAAATAAAATAGGATTAGTATTTAGAAAATAGGGTCTTGATACTTCTACCACGCCTCAGACCTGGGCCTGAGCCGTGACCCTCAGGGCTGAGACTGAACCTTGAAGATCTCACCTACCCAAACCCCTTCTGTCCAAGCAGATTCGTGCTGTCAATTTCCACACTTATATATTGTGGTCTTCTTGATACACATATATATATATATATATATATATATATATATATATATATATATATATATATATATATATATATATATATATATATATAATATGCATATATTTTTTTGGTGACACCGACAGCCTTGTCATTTTATCACTCTTTTTTTCATTATTTTTCCTCTTAATTATTCATATGTTTATAAATAAATAATTATATTTAACGATAAATGATTTATTCACTTGTTGGACGAATTTCTCCTAGTGACTATAGCTAATGCTTATCGTTGTATTACAGCTATCTGGTTGATGCCAGCATTCAGCGTGTATGGTATGTGGCCAGCTTCCGGCGAGATCGACATGAGTGAAGTAAGAGCTAACGCAGGACTGAGGATCGGCGATACCAACATCGGCATCGAACAGACTGGCTCCACAATGCACTACGGACCGTACTGGCCATACAACGGCTGGGAACGTGCTCATTGGGACAAGAACATCTCTCCTGGACTGGACTCAGACTACCACAACTACCAGATGGAATGGACAGAAGGTCAGTTAACGAAACAACTCTCAGCTTCAAATAAATTATATTTGTTAAGCTTGTGAAACCAACGAGTCATTGACTCATTGTTAGATAAGACTTGGAATATCAGTTGTTTGATGATACTGATAACTTTCGAAAGATATAAGATATTTAAAATATAAAACTATAGAAACTTATTGAATCAATAACTTCAAAATGATGTGCATTGAAATGGTTAGACTTAGACTCTAGAATTTTTCCCAGAATCCATTTCACATATTCAACATGTAGGCCCATTTGTGTCAAAGAGATGCAGGTGCGTACCACTCTGCGAGAGTAGAGTTGAATAGGGAACACGGTAGATTGGACCTTTTTTCGTGGATTTAAGTGTATCGGTGAAAATTGTACATTATATGCTGAAGATTTCTTACATGACACGTCTTGAAGGAAATGAAAAAGTCTGTTTATATATTAGAATTCTGATATATATCTATTTGGGAGCTGTGAAAAGTTCCAGTTCGAGTGAAAAGAAGTGAATGTTCATATGTGTACTGATGTGTACAGATCACATCAAGTTCAGTCTGGATGGCAACGAGATTGGAACAGTGTCACCTCCTGGCGGAGGATTCTGGGAACACGGAGGCTTCAACACTCAATTGGGAGATGATCAGAACCCATGGAGGGGATCAGGACATATGGCACCTTTCGACCAAGAGGTACAACTTATATCTTATTAACTCATTTTCTTCCTTCAAATGATTGTAATTGTTGTAATGAGTGGAGAACAGTGTCGCATAAATTACATTTTGCCAGAAGTGAATGAATGTAATTAATGTGTGCAATTGTCGTGTTGTAGTTCTACGTCATCTTGAACTTGGCTATCGGAGGTACCAACGGTTACTTCCCTGATGCTGCATCCAACTGGCCGAAACCCAAGCCATGGAACAACGGTCAACCTCAACAGGAGGTAAGTTTCACAAGCTCAAACAAGTATCTGCTAGTCCAATAAAATATTGCACCCTTACGGAAAGAAATTTAGAAATTGGCCAAGTTTTTAAATGTTTTACATGTTTTTCCAGCATGACATGTTAATCATGTTGTTCTCATGTTCCAGGCTTTCCGTTCCTTCATGAACGCCAGGGGTGACTGGATCCCAACATGGAACATGGATGTCAACAATGGCGACCAACATTCGCTTAAAGTAGATTATGTGAAAGTATGGGCACTGTAAACCTGATACAGTCTACTCTGAATAATTATAATATATTTTTATAATGATTGTTAATGTGTGACGTACATTTCAATGTATGACATTCGTGCAATAAAATTTGTATGTGTTTGAGAATAATCAATGAATTATTTTTCTAAAATATGAAATTCATCTGAAGACATAGGAATATTAATCAATTGAAGACGTATAACAATTGAGAAATGTTATAATTTAAAAAGCTTTGCAATTTTCTATCTAATGGGTTTTGAATTATAGACAAAACATAGTACTAGTGTTGTGATTTTCATATTTTAATTTTCAATTCATTATTTTAATGAATTCTATTCATTTCCAAATAGGCCTATGTGTTTTCACTCAAATATCTGAATATATGGTCATGCATCTACAAAAAGAAACAATGTCAAACACACCAGTTCATTTTGTTTGCTCTGATGAACAGCTATACTACCCGATTCATGACTGATCTGTTCTGATGTGAAAGAGTGCATGGTGCCAACAATAACGTTGCGAACATGTTCGATAAATACCACAAATAGAACTGTCGACATTGTAGAACCCTGCGGTACACCTAAGTTTATACATTCTGTTTTGAGACTCCAGATCCTGTAGTGTCTTGTACTTTCAACGTGTACATCTCACTTCTATCATCCCAGCAGATAGGCCTAATCCAGTCATTATAGCTGTTCCAATAATTCCCACATACGGGGGATAACATATACCTCAGTTTTTCAAATAGCATCTTGAGACATTGAGTAATTCACATAATACAATCACGCTATGTATAGTAAAATACTGGAACTTCAACCAGGCAAATTTCAATTTTTCACTTCATTTTCTACTACCTGGTTTTCCAAGACCCAGAGAAACTCAATAAAACGCATGATGGTAACATAAAATACAATTTTTCAATACACTATTTTAAAAAATGTTTGAAACGAATTATTCACACAATAACTTGTTATGACGATATTCTTCCAGGGAGGTAGAGATACATATCTCACTCGAATTGCCAGAGTTGCCAGGTATAATATTAGCATCACCTATTCTTCACATGAACGTAATAATTATCATTACACCTGGAACCATAGAAGCGACGACCTCCATGCAATGCGACTCCTATGGCAATATTTCTGTGTATTTTTCTTTTTGTGGCATGTATACGAATCAACAGAAGAGTAGAGTTCGTGTAAGAATATTGCCAAGTCATTCATCTCCAACAAAGCCTATGATATGTACACTTCAGTCAAAATTGTTATGGGGTGAACAAATATTACTGTTTGAAGTCACAAAAGTTGGACTTTACTGGGGATAATAATGTAACAAGATCTTTGAAATTGAGAATGCTTGTAATATTAAGTACGGCATAGCGTAATTTAAAACCAGGTTGTATCGAAATTGAAGCAAGTATATATATAGGCCATATCATTACGAGATTCTGATAAAATTGAAGATATTTTTTTCTTCTTGATAAAATCAGATGTATGAATAGCTGAAGGTATTTCACAAGGGTCTGAGATAAGACATTTGGTATTTAAACCCAGGATAATGCACTATCACTTCAGTAACCAGTTCAGTCATGGCTGCTAAAGTACTACTAGTAGTATTAGGGCTTATTGCCGGTATCTCGGCACAATGCAATCCGACTCCTACCACGGCGAGTGGCTCTAGGGCGCCGGGACAGATCTGCGCAGGCGCTCTCATCTTCAACGACGACTTTGACTCCTTTGACCGCGGTAACTGGGGTCACGAGTACTCGACGACTGGAGGAGCTGGCGTCAATGTAAGTACAGGAACATATGTTCATTTATCTGACACAGCTGGAAAGAGTCTAAGAGATTCATTTCAAGTTCTCACAAGAAGTTCAAAGCTATTTCCTTCTGATAATCTTACTTCCACAATCAAAAACTTCATCTGTCAAATGGAAATATTTCATTTCATTTCATTCAATTTATTCTCATTATTCAATCTTATTATTAAATCTTATTATTTAATCAACTTTTTCAGCATTCATGGCAGTTTTCTTTATTTTCCTTATATTACCGGTATATCGTATGTAGGCCTATATTTATTTTGTTGTTATCTCCATGTGTTGCAATTCTATTTTATATTTGTCATATAATATTATTATTGAGAATAAAAAACATGTTAAAATTGAATCGAATTCAAATTGATTTATCAATCCAATAGATCATTGTTCATTACATAAGATTATGTAGACCATATATGGCAAGTCATGCATGTACACATAATATAAAGTTATAATGTAAATAGTGCTACGAACGTACTTCACATGAATCAATTTGTAAAGATTTTGTCAACATTTAGAAAGTACGCAAAGTATGTTACGTCAGATACAAGATATAAATAATATGCAATTAAGAAATATTAGTGAAACTGTTTTGTTCAAAATCGCAAAGCTGAAAAACGTGTTGATTTTTGTATTTGAAAAGTTGACAAAATCAAGAAGACCCTATTTCCTATAGACCCGTCTTATATTTAATTCGGAAAATTTGTATATATTCACAGTCAAAAATACTCACATTATGTTTTAATATGTTACGTCATTTCACTTGAACCTATAACCATTATCAACTCTTGACATTCACCAGCAGAACACGTCATAAGGAAAATATACGCGACATAGCCCATAACAATACTTTATTTCAATAGGACTGCACTTTTGAAGGAATTTGTTTGTATAACATTCGACCAAAAAATCTGACCAAAATAAAAATAATGGCACATTCAAAATATCACTAAAAGCACTTTTGATAAATGACGTAATTTACTGTGAAAATAATTTTATTGGTGCACGTAACCATCCATAACTATATTTTATGATTATTTGACTTGACTCAATATATCAAATTTTGTCATATATTTTCTTCTTCTGTATCTATCTAATATAAAGCTAAATGTTTGTATTTGTCTTCTTTATTTAAGTATTTTGTAACCGAAATGCCACATATTTCAATCTGAACCTTAAGATCTGAAGTTTTCAAGAATGATACAAATCTACAGGCAGTATAGAATTGAATGAATAAAATAAAATAAATGAATGAATGAAATAATTACATTTATTGACAAATATATGAAAAATTATGCTCTCTCTCTCTCTATATATATATATATATATATATGTATATTTATATATATATATATATATATATATATATATATATATATATATTGAAAGATACTATACTGCTTACGAACTGCCCACTCAACGTGTCCTCATATAGTTGTTGTTGTTGTTGATCCACAGAACGGAGAGTTCCAGGCTTATGGTGACAGCGGAAGAAACAGTTTCGCTGAAAATGGTCACTTGACCATCAGACCAACGTTCGAGAACGGAGAGTAAGTCAATGTCAAAGTCATAGTCATCATTCTTCATTTCTTTCTGCACTGTAAATGGAGGTCTATGTACACTTCAAATATTTCTTTTTCTAAAAAAGTAGAATTTCTGAAATAATATTCAGACTCACTCATAGAATACTATATCAACAAATTAAATCAGAACATTTTAATTGAAGTTTCATATTTTTTAACTTGACAATGTGCAAAAGTAGATAGCAAATAAGCAAAAGTATACGCACCAAATCTAGCCGACAAAATGTGCGTATTGCACTCCATCTAGATTTTATGATAACAGTAAAGGTGAAATATGCTTAAATTTTATTCGACTTTTAATTTCGCGAAAAAAACATTTCGTGTCACCTTAAGACTGACCTTACTTCAACTCATGTTTTCTCCTCCAGTAACGAGCTCCACTCTGCTCGCATCACTACAGTCGACGCCTTCAGGTTCAAATATGGACGTGTTGAAGTTCGCGCCAAAATGCCGTTAGGTGATTGGCTGTGGCCAGGTAAATACGCACATCTACGACGATTATTTCATTTGTTCAAAGGATTTATAATTTGAATAAACACTGTATAGCTAGCAAGCAAACATTAAATTGGTATGTTGAAAACTACAGGGCCCGAATTTACAAACAGTCCTATCTTTAGGACGTCTTAAGCTAGGACCATTTTACTGAGCTGACCAATATTGGTTCTTACTCAGAAAAATAGTCCTTACTTAAGACGTCCTAATCAGATAGGACTCTTTGTGAATCTGAGCCCAGATGTGAGAGCTTCTGAGCCTTGAGCCGCAGTGCCAAAACCGATCTATAGCTGTCTTTTCTACGTATTCTTTGATCATCTAGATTATTCAGTTGTATAAATAAACGAATCCACTTAGTTTTTGGAACTTGTTCTCCAGTACTAATGCTTATCGTTGTATTACAGCCATCTGGTTGATGCCAGCATTCAGCGTATACGGTCTGTGGCCAGCTTCCGGCGAGATCGACGTAAGTGAAGTAAGATGTAACGCAGGACTGAGGATCGGTGATACCAACATCGGCATCGAACAGACTGGCTCCACAATGCACTACGGACCGTACTGGCCATACAACGGCTGGGAACGTGCTCATTGGGACAAGAACATCTCTCCTGGACTGGACTCAGACTACCACAACTACCAGATGGAATGGACAGAAGGTCAGTTAACGAAACAACTCTCAGCTTCAAATAAATTGTATAGGCTATGAGTAAGTTGTGAAACTTGTGAAATTGAAAAAACTCATTGTTTTAGTCAAGAAATATCAGCTGCTTGGTTGTATACTGATTAATTTCGAACGGTAAGAGATATTTGCATTCTAAAACTGAAGACATTCACGTTTAGATACCTTCAAAATGATACGCATGAAAAATGAAGAACATTTTCACCAGAAATAATTTCACATTTTCAATATATTGTGTCCACGAGAGATTCAGGAGTGAACAACCTGTGGGATAATATATAGCATGACGATCTGTCTCCCGGAACCCTTTTTTTCGCGTATATTAGTAGGTATATATACCTGCTGTGCAAATCTTGGCAGCCGCTATTCACCGCACCAATCGTCTCGGTCTACGTCACCATTTGCGGACGTCGTTGTTGTTCTTGTGAGCAGCCTAAACTAACTATAAACCAACACAATCTCACCCAAACTAACCTTGACTAACTCACCTAACCAAACAAACATCCTGAGCAAATTTAATCTATAAACTAAAACTAATCTAAAACCTATTTCCGGTCAGATGGATAGCCACTTCGGAGAATCATAGTTCTTGTACATCACGCTGAATGTATCAAAAAGGCATGTTTTATTATAGTATTTTGATTTCGATATTTTTTCCACGAGAAACAGAGAATCGTTTCATCCAACGAATAACATATAGAGCGCATGTATACAGTCTTCAGGCTAATGTATAAATCTCATATGTACTGATGTATACAGATCACATCAAGTTCAGTCTGGATGGCAACGAGATTGGAACAGTGTCACCTCCTGGCGGAGGATTCTGGGAACACGGAGGCTTCAACACTCAATTGGGAGATGATCAGAACCCATGGAGGGGAGCAGGACATATGGCACCTTTCGACCAAGAGGTACAACTTACAGTCTCAGCTCATGTTATAAGCTCATAGCTTATGAGCTCATTGCCGGAGTCATCGGCTTCTATCAGTTGATGTCACTTATTGTTGTAATAAGTGGACAGGTTCCCGAATCCCGAATTATGTACAGTGATATGCTTCGTTCCCAGATCCATCACTTTTCTGTTTATATTATTCATTTTTTACCTTACTCCTGTACATATTATTCATTTTGAATTTTCCCGGATTGATCGTTTTCCTGCATGGATGTTTTTATTTTTCTGTTCCTGGAAAAATAATGGATAGCGGTTTCACTGTGATAGAATCACATCGTCTGTGATATTTTGTTCTCCTTGTACAAACATGCTGTCACCCTATTATCACCTTATTAATGCACAAGAGAAAAGCATTTTCAATCAGCGAAGAAATACAAATTTAAAATCACGTCTTATTTCCTTCACTTTGATATTTTTGTTACATACCAGTATACCAACTTCTGATGGATTAAAAAATCATCATTGAACTTTATTGGAATTAGCTTCGGATACGCATTTCAGTTTTTGACAGTTTAATGTATTTGTGTTATGAATATATATTTCAAAATATAAGTTATTAAAATCGTGGTAGAAGTTCAATCACAGAGGAGCGTGTAATGTATGTGTAATTGTTATGTTGTAGTTCTACGTCATCTTGAACTTGGCTATCGGAGGCACCAATGGTTACTTCCCTGATGCTGCTACCAATAACCCACCCAAGCCATGGAACAACGGTCAACCTCAACAGGAGGTAAGTTTCACAATTCTCAGCCTCAGCAGCTATAGTAGGAGAGTAGGGGTGCAGAGGGATGCCATCTCCTCAGAGGAGTTACCATCCGCTCATTCGTACGCCGCATAACCTAGATTTTAGTGCGGTCGTTGGGCTACAATAAAAAATATATCGCAATTATATATTGTCACTTTATAAATTGTCACTCTCCTCCCCATAAAAAAAAGTTTGGCTTTGAATTTCCTCATTAGAAATTCATCATTTTTATATACATCAGGTATATAAAAACTGTATTTTCAGTTCTTATATGAATAGGCCGATCATTGATATATCGTAAGCCTATATAATCACTACATCAATCATAAAAGTTGTTCATATTGACTTCATATTCAATAAGATTTCACTTGACCGATTTTTATCTGAACAATTGTCCTGAATAATGAGATCGCCAAGCCAATGATATTTCTTGATTCTTATAGTTCTTCATGTTTATTGCAAGAAATATTGCCTCCTAGGTCCTGTTATTCATGTTGTTCTCATATTCCAGGCTTTCCGTTCCTTCATGAACGCCAGGGGTGACTGGATCCCAACATGGAACATGGACGTCAACAATGGCGACCAAAATTCGCTCAAAGTAGACTACGTGAAAGTATGGGCACTGTAAACCTGATACAGTCTACTCTGAATAATTATAATATGTTTTTATTGTAAGCTTTGTATAATTGTTAATGTATTACATGTATTAAAAAATGTGTATTATACCAATAAATATTAATAAACTATTTCGAACAAATTTTTCAGCAAATCAATTTCATCTATTTGATGGATTCCCTAACTAGCTGCCAGAGTTCATAAAATACTATTTTTAAGATGTATTGAACCATTGTAAATTATTTTTAAAGAATATTCGAAATGGTATTATTCTTTGTCTAGGTTCCGAAAAAAAAAACACGGAATAATATTTGTGAGGACCCATTTTTTGGGTATATTTTTAATTTTTAAATCGTGAACTGATTCCAGGAAACGTTTTGCTAGGTGTTGGTAATAATAAACCTAATTTGATCGTTTCGGCAATGTTGCTGGTTTACCTTTACACATATTTATTAAATATGCATCTGAATTCTAAATTAATTGAAATTGGAATGAAATATTATCTTTTGTTTTCATTAGGTAAAATCTATTGTTTATGATTCTAAATTAAGTTGACAAGCAAGAAAATAAACATGGAAATATATTTTGAATCCGAATTAACAACTAACTCAGTTCGAAACTAAAACGGCGGACCCATTTAAAGAAACTTTGCAATTAGTTATTATCATACAAAACTATATAAAATAATACATAACTATATATATAACTATATATATAAATACAATAACTACATAACTAAAGAATACAAAACTAGAAACAGAGATAAATTAGAAATAGAGCCGATGAGTAATAATTCTTACGGTAGTCAGGAAAGACGAGCCTTGATACCGAGATTCTTCAATAAACTTCCTTCAGAACTGTGTAATATAACTTCAATTTCTCTTTTGAAGAAGTATTTGAAAATTTGGATCAATTCTAATGAAAATAGTCTGTTATAGAATTAACCATCCAATTGATAAAAGATAAAATCGTTTATTCACGTGACTGTTCATTTATTTATATGTGTGTCTATGTCATTTTGTTCAATAAAAAAAAAAAAAAAAAAAATTATAATTTTAGAAAATATAATTGTTCTTGATTATTTTACCCATTTATTTTCCTTCATTTGTATTATTCACTTGTATTATTATGTGTTAGATATGTAATTGCTTTTCATCGCCCAAACAATTTAACTCAATTCGAGTATACTCATTTTACATTGTAATGTTGATAGACCCGCAGACAAGTCAACACTCTGACTTTGCGGGTCTATAAAATGTCCTCATATGTGTCGTTATGATAATAAAAAAAAAACTTAAAAAAAAATCATCATTTGGGCTATGAGATGATAGTTCAGAGCATTTTGTTTGGTGCTGAAACGTGGAAGATGACGCAGAGGGACAGGGAAAGGTTGCTGGCAGTGAAAATGGATTTCCCGAGAAGAAGTTGTGGAGTCTCAAGATTAGAGCACGTGAGGAATGAGGAGATAAGAAGACGGATGGGAGTGGAAGGGACTGTATTGGATTGAATAGAATCAAATAGACTTCTCTGGTATGGGCATGTTCGGCGCATGGAACCTCAGAGGTGGCCGCAAAGACTGGAGGCGTGGATACCTCCTGGTACAAGAAGACGAGGGCAACCAGAGAAGGAGTGGAAGAAGCAAGTGCTGCTGGACATGTCGAAAAGAGGACTGAGTGATCCAGACTCGATGGACAGATTAGGTGGCTTCTGTTTTTTACACCTTAGTCTGAACTTTACGAATATTATATATTCTTTGTTATTTTTAACCCACAGATAAGCCTTCCCATGCTTTGTGGAAAAGAGTTTAATTTAATTTATATATGTATGTTCCATGTTCTTTTGTTCAATAAAAAAAACAAAAAAAAAAAAAAAACATTATTATTATCAATTAGGCTACATAAGTATTCGATAGATTTAAATGTTCATATTTTAGCTAGCTCACTGGAACAAACTGATTGAATATTGGAATGATTCAAATTTAATTGCAAGACCTGACAATTTTTAACCAATTGACTTTTTAACGTGATGTAAAACACTTCGCTTGTTTTTCAAATATGGGGATTGAAATCAGTAAGCTTACAACGGCCAATGAAATTTAAATTAATTTTGAATCTATGTCGATTAAAATCAAAGTGTTGTTTTTCCATTTGAGCGAGCTCTTTTCAAATCTATTTATAAGCCTGAATACTTGGACAAGTGGCAAACATTTAGGCCTACACTAGATGTATGATGAATATATATTAACATTTTTTAGACTCCACGGAAAAAACTGTACGATTTGCTTGAACTAGATTTCGCCCCTTCTTGATTTAGATCGATTGGAGTAGTACTTAGTTCCACTAATCAATGTGAGTATATAATTTGTGATGGTATAATCTTAATTTTAAATATAGCATCGGTGGTTCAGTGGTAGAATGCTCGCCTGCCACGCGGGCGGCCCGGGTTCGATTCCCGGCCGATGCATCTCTTTTACATTTTCTAGTTGTGTATTTCTTGTTCAATGTTAAAGTTTCTAATTATCCAATGTTCAAGCTAATACGACTCCATACCTTTAATTCTCCCGACCGCAGTATTCAAAATAATCATTTCATTTTTCTTTCTTACTGAAAATGAATACAAGCTACAGAGAATTTTGATAACTTACTCGTACCTCGTATTGACCTGACGAGAGAAGACCTTGCATGGAATTGAGTTTGTCTCGAGCGATCAGATCAACCTCAATTGCCGTAAAATATTCTGACAATGTGAATAATAAGTTTGAAATTTATATATTTCAAGTATTTAATATTTTTTATTTTTTTTAATAACATCGAAACTTGATACAAAATCATTGTTTCCCAATTAGGGCAATGGATGACAAATAGAATCGTTTGAACGGGGCACCATAAGGGTGATCTTACATTTTATTATTTATATTTGTTTGAAATTTATATTATGTATTATCTTCATAATTTTACATAATTATACATACACCATTTGAAATTTTGGTTTATATGATAATCCAAATCTCTTGTGTGAAATCAAAAATCTCACATTTATCAAAAATTATTTGGTTGACAAAAAAAATGAAGAACTTATGGAAGGTTATGACCTAAATGGAATTATGAGGATGTTTAGCTGGTGTTGTAAGTGGCAAAAGATTCATCAATCAACTTGCAAAGTCCGATTATACCAGTTTGGCCAGAGTTTATCTGACAATAGTGAGCAAGTTCCCAACTGAATCCTATTGCAAATGGATATAATCAATTAGCAGTGAATTAAAAAAACTCTTAATGTGTCAATTGATTAGATATTAGATAATGTATAATTTTTAATTTTCAATAAAAGGTGAACAATATAAAAGCTTCTTGGTAAACACTTCAATTCTGAAAGATCAGTATCTATAATAAGTAAATACTTATTTTTAGGTATTGACGAAGAAAAAATATTATTTGAAATAATACCAAACAAGAAGCGATATAGAGATTCTGAAAACTAATCACTTTTTTTAATGAACTTTATATTTTGATTTTGGTTTTTGAGCAAACGGACCAAGCAATTCAATTATACTCTTTGGGCACTTTTTTAAGTCTTTGCTTTCCGTCCCGGCTCTGCACAGCTGGACCGAGTTCTGAACAAGCAGAAATATTCTGCACATATTTGTGTCGAGACAATTGACCATTGTAGATGGGCGTGACTTATACGAAGCAGGGGAAATTTTAGATAACTTGATTAGTTATTTCCCTATTTCCCCTGCTTCACTGTCCACTTGATTGGTTTTTATATTTTGTGACATCACGAGGGCGGTCGATCTAAATCGGTCAATTAGGTCAACCCGAACAAGGAGAATAATGTGATTAAACTGAAAATATAGGTTACTTAGGCCCGGTTTTACGAAACTGGATTAAGCAATAGTTAGCGGATTAGTACCCTAACTATAATTGGTGAAACCAGGCCCAAATACAAATAAACTGAAAAATTGAATGCACCCAAAGTTTTATACGCTACATGAAATCAATATGGATTTCGCGAATATACTTTCATTTATTTATATTATGAACTTTACAAAATGTTATTGAAATCGGAGAAACATAATTTTCACATATTATTGAGATTTAAATAAACTTCAATAACTCAATAAAACTTCAATAAACTAGTAATCAAGAAAAGCGATGTGCAGAAAAATGAAGACTATTCTGTTAGATCGGCTGAGACTTTGTGACTGCAAACAGTTAGCCGTCCCCGTGGCTCAGCCAGCTAACGCGCACCATGTTTGTAGCTGACGTCACGTCGGGCATGGGTTCGAGTCACGCATAATGTATGAATTTTTGTATCCGTCCTTTCACTTATCATCGCTACATCGTTTCATTATCACTCACTCATGCCTTGCGTACCCCCGTTTAACATTGATATCGTTATATATAAGCAACATGAAACAAAAGTTGCTCGCTACAATGGGCAGGAGAAACTCACCAATGAACTAATTCAGTTTCCGTTATTTTTATTTCACATTGATTTTTGTAAAACCAAATTGATACATGTTTATCATATGTTCTCTACTGTGGTCACACCGGTTTCCAAGTTTTTCTTCATTTGTTGTTCATCCATTTCCACTGGAATCTCGACATGTGCGTCTAGTGTTTTCAATTCATTTTCTACTCTTTTATAGCTAGCTGATGAATATAATAGTTTTGAAAATATACCAAAACCATTATTCTTTTCGTCTTTTCCACATAACGGCGGTGCTCGTTAAACAACTAGTTACACACAGAGCGTTTTTCTGTAGTTTATTAGTTGTTATTTTATTTTGATTTGTTCAAGTACATATACTATCAATCGACAATTATTTGTTATTTCGATAATAATATTATATTATCAGTTTGAAACCATGGTCAAGTGTATGAGCAGTAGATAAAGATGACTCGTTATTATACAGAATGAAAAATAAAGTGTTGGTATAGATACGGGGATAGCATATTTTCTATATAATTATATAAACCATATGCAATCGCCTCAGTAACCATCGTAACCATGGAGACTAAGTTATTAGTGGTGTTGTTAGGGCTTGTAGTCGGTGCAACGGCTCAATGCAACTACACCCCGACGACAGCCAGTGGGCCGAAAGCCCCCGGACAGATCTGCTCGGGAGATCTCATCTTTAATGATGATTTCGATTCTTTCGACTTGGGAAAATGGAATCATGAAATTTCCGGTACTCTTAGTCCGACCATATACGTAAGTATGTTCTTTACGTCGTACAAGTGTCATTCAATTATAATAATGTTCAATGAATGACAGTGACACGATTGCGGTCTCACGATGATAAATAACTTTGGAAAGCTTTGTTTGGAAGCTCAGTTTAGATCATCATAAAATAAATAAGCAGCTATAGAACTCATTTTTGGGAAATTAAATTGTTTGAATCTTTCTGTCAACATTAATTTCATTTCTTTTCGTGTACAAAATCAGTTACAGCTAGAATAAATTGATTTTGGTGAATCTATAGAAAACGAAGTAAAAGAAAGTATGTGTGTTCCAAAGGATTAATTATAATCATTGGTAGAGAAGGAAAACATGGATCACTTCGGAGTATACAATATGCAAATTATTTAAACAAGTTCTTAACAGTTCTTATGTTATTAACAAAATGTATCTTGTTACAATAAGAAAAAACTCCCACAGCTGTTACTCTGTTAGGATCTGTATTGCACATTTCATATGTGTACACATTGAATATATATATATATATATATATATATATATATATGAACAAATAAACAAACTAAACAACTAATACAACAACTAATACTAATACTAAACTAAACTAATCTTAACTAATACTTGAACAACTAATATATATATTTATATATATATATATATATATTTTAATCAATCCAGTCAAAATCGAATACTATGTAGCAACGTGTCAAACAAACGCTTGAAAGTTTATTAATTAATTATTTAATTTATTTATTCATTCATGGTTTTTGGGTGCATCACTTGAATGTTTAGGAACTAAACAATTGAGGTAATAAACCAGGTCATGCAATATAAAAAATTGTAAATGGTAAAATCGCCCTTGTGGTGCCCCGCTCAAACGATCCCATTTTTTATCCATTGCTTTAATTGGGGAACAATGATTTTGCATCAAGTTTCTATAATTTTTTTCTTTTTTCAAGTTTTAGTAAGGCCTTTGCCTTCTGTCAAGTATAGTCTCCCGTTATACAGCATATATATATATTTATATATATATATATATATATATATATATATATATATATATATATATATATATATATATATATATATATATATATATATATATATATATGTATATGTATGTATATATATATATATATATATATATATATATATATATATATATATATATATATATATATATATATATATATGTATATATTTAAATATATATATATATATATATATATATATATATATATATATATATATATATATATATATATACATTACATTTGTCGGCACAATATTCATTCATTCATTCATTCATTCATTACGTTTGTCTATATACTTGAAGTGATGATTTTACATCCCAATGACTGGTGTATTCTGTTTTTCTCAGAATAACGAGTTTCAAGCATACGGCAACAGTCCTAGAAACAGTTATTCAGACAGCGGTCATCTCATCATTAGGCCAACCTTTGAGAACGGAGAGTAAGTATACGAAGAAGACATACAATAATATCATCAGTCCCACTTATATGATGAGCATATGGGAGCTATTTAAATCAGAATTAGTTTTATAAAAAAAAAAAAAAAAAAGTTATTCAAGCTAAAAAATAGAAATATGTTATTCAAGCTAATCATTATTCAAGTGCGAGAATATCATTGGTAACTAAGAGTAATAGGCCTATAACAATTGTTAAATCTGCCAATTTTCGCTGAATCAACAAATGTTTTATTGATAAATCGGGCCTGTGAGTTTTTTGGGTAATAACTTCCAATCAATAAATAAGATATCAAAATTCAAATATCTGTACAACCAAAATACAAATCTCTTCAATACCGATTAAATAATTATTTCTGATTTTGTCACAGATTTAATTAGTACATTTTTGAAGAATATTGTAACTTTGCAATTAATAACTTTGATTCCAACATTCACATATAGGCCTACAGGGGACTTGGACTCCACTCTCACGTGGAAATGTATATTTTCACGTAATGAATCCACGCGTGAAAGGTACAACGTGAAAATAAAGTCGAGTCTAGGCCACCAGAATGCGCGTCTAAATGCCAACATGACCGACAAAAGGTTACAAATAAACTCTCAGTAATGTAATATTTTTATTAATGACATTACTGAGAGATGTGCACGCTTCATTTTGTAACTTCTCACGAGTTCCATTGTACATCATTGACATCATACTTACAACTTTGTAAGCCAAATTGTCTCGCCTACACGACAATAAGACGAACAAGGCTATATTATATAAGACTTATACCAGATCTAAAAACGAGCGGGATGATATTCAAAAAACATGTAGATAAAACGCCTTGAAAAAAATAATAATAATAATATTAAGAAGTATCTTATAAAAATGTTCCATGATTTCTACAATGAAGAAAATTACAAGCAGGGCCAAAAATGTTCCTGTGAATACTATCTATATCTAATTTAATCCAGCAACTAGCTTCATTATATATAGGTATTATCAAAATAATCAAAGTCTATCAGTTATTACTATCATCTACTATATTATTAATTAGGCCTACTATCGATAGTAGGCCTAAAGAACGTTCGTTAACATAATTCAATTTGTTTCATTATATATATTATATTGTTGTATTCTCTCATTTATTAAAAAAAAACTCTTAAATAAATGCGCGTGACAAGTTCCCTAACTATCCTTATCCCACCGCCTCTCTAACTTTAAGTCTTTAACCCTATCTCATCCCCCTCAAAAGCACTGCTACTAAGCCCATTCCAGTCCCTACTTGTCCTATTCAAGAAACAGAATTTACCGACATCTAATCTAGCCCCCTTTATAACTACCGCTCTATCATGACCTCGCATACCTCCATAATTTGATTAAATTATCCTATATTATACGCCATCTTATATTCTCTCCTTGTATCATAAATTGTTATAATATTACTTTACAATTGACGACTAGTGATTGACCCGCCCACAAACGTCACAAAACAAAACATCCAATCAAATGGGCTGTTTGTTATGTGGGAAAATTGACATTGCCTTTATCAGAGTATCTCTAAATGCCCACATGAAGTATAGATCAAGGTGGCCTGCCGATAAGCCACGCCTATTACTAGTGGTCAATTGTAATTCTATTATTCTATTTTCTATTCTGTATTGAATTGTGTATATTGTGTATGTAGACTTTCCTATGGTTTATCTCATTTTAAAGTCATTTAACATACTTCTAGTTTTTATTAAACGTATATTTCAAAACTTGTATAGCCTTATAACCATACACATAAGTGAGTAATTGTAAATGTATGTATTTTTCAATTACTGATGAAATGAAACGTTCCTTTAATTGATTTGAAGGCTCAGAGTTTAGTAGACAATTGTTCCTGTTCAGATCGGAGATCTTCTCTGCTCGAATCACAACAGAACACACCTTCAGGTTTAAGTATGGACGCGTGGAGATCAGAGCTAAAATGCCGCTAGGTGATTGGCTGTGGCCAGGTAAATACCATCATCATAGATTTATTGAGTTTCAACTGAATAGATGATGAATTGTATGTCTCTATTCAATCTGAAAGTTACACAAACTTCACTCATGGTATTTTTTTTTTTTTTTTTCATAAAACTAGCTTTTATTTGTTACCAAATTTGGCTCTATAATATACAATTTTACCATAATTTTACTATAATAACATTTTTAATTTAATTTTTCATTTAGAGGTGAGATGAGAGTAGATCAGCCCTCGATTCGATCCTCGTGCCACCGATCATCTTTTACAAATGTGTTTTGTGATATTTCCTTCTGTAGTCTATTTGTAAATGTCGGGATGGTTCCTATATATACAATATAGACTACGATCGCTTCCTATACTCACTATCTTCCACATGACCATTCATGAAGAAGCCTTCATCTGGCCGTTCCATCGTCCCACCATCTCATTAATCATTCATCCGACGCCAATAGATCTCAGTCATCATTACAGTGCGTCGTTAAAACCCAATAAAAAAAAATAAAAAAAAAAAAAAAAAATCATTCATCCGACGCCAACTTATTATGGTTCTCATTGTAGCATATACGTCATTACTCAACAAAATTTAAATACATTTTAAAATTTCGTCTGAATGCATGTGTGTGGACTTTTTATTGTTTAGACCTCCCTCAGTTGCTCGCTTTAGAAACTAAAGTCACCATAGGGCGTATGTTCGAGTCCCGCTTAAGGTAAAAGTTCTTGTAAACAACCTTTCATTTGTCATAGCTTTATAGTTTCATAATCACCTGCTCATTCGTACCCCCTTATAACCTAGTCGTTAAGGGGACATTGACAGCCATATACCGACAATGTTAGATTGGCACTTCGCCGGTACCTGTTTCTCACAAACTATGGAAGGTACATGCACTAAACTTCCACAGTAGTTACTAAAGACCTTTGTACACTTGCACTGGAAAACAAAAAATATAGAAAAAAATTACATATAATTCAAATATTTTTAGAAAGTGTCCAAAAAAACATACATTTTTGAGCATATATAACAATTTTTATTTCTGATGATATTATTAGTAGACAAAAAAAGCTCTACACAAGTATGGCACACTTGTACCTACTGTGTTAAAAATTTGAAGTGATTATCTTCAATAGTTTCAGAGATCCAGGTACCGGCGTTTGAAAAAACAATATTCTGAGATGAACGACTTTAAAAAAAATGTGTCACATTGAAATTTGAGAAGTGGGCCGCCTACAAAGTGATCAATGCAAAAATGTATATAATTAGAACCACTTCGAATAATTTGCTGAGTCTTGCAGTATATAATTATTGGAACATTATACTATCAATAGAGCGCAAAAAAAATCACGAAATTATGAGAAAATAGCTGTCAATGTCCCCTTAAGCAAACAATAATCATGTTTTAGGAATATGGATGATGCCAGCATTCAGCGTGTATGGCGGGTGGCCTGCATCTGGGGAGATCGACATCATGGAGTCCCGAGGGAATGCCTGGTACACAATCGGTGATACCAACATCGGCATCGAACAAGCGGCAGCCACCACACATTGGGGACCTTATCCAGGGCTGAACGGCTTCATGAAGACCCACTACGAAAAGAATGCCAGGCCTGGCTATGACGCCGACTACCACAACTACGGTGTAGAATGGACTGAAAGTAAGTTGATGTTTTTCTCGCCAGGCACAACACTCTTCGCCATCTTCAACCTCCTCTAGTGATGGCAAGCTCACACGAGACATTGCAATGCCACCGTTGGAATGTTAGCCTTCCAATGCTGCCGTGTGAATTAACAAAACATTGACATTGGCGAGCTGGAAACGTTCAGAGCTTGGTTCTATGAAACCTGGCATTGGAACCACAGCCTTCCAGTAATGACACTGCAATGCCTCGTGTCATTGGAATGTTAGCCTTTCAATGCTGCCGTGTGAATTAACAAAACATTGACATCGGCGGGCTGAAAACATTCAGAGCTTGGTTCTAAAACCTGGCATTGGAACCCTAGCCTTCCAGCGGTGACACTGCAATGCCTCGTGTCGTTGGAATGTTAGCCTTCCAATGCTGCCGTGTGAATTGACAAAAGATTGACATCGGCGGGCTGAAAACGTTCAGAGCTTGGTTCTAAAACCTGGCATTGGAACCCTAGCCTTCCAGCGGTGACACTGCAATGCCTCGTGTCATTGGAATGTTAGCCTTCGTAAGATTCTTTCGTAAGATCGCCCTTGTGGTGCCCCGTTCAAACGATCCTACTTTTCATCCATAGCCTTAATTGGAAACAATGATTTTGTATCAAGTTTCGATGTTATTAAAAAAAAAAAATCATCAAATGGCCACCCTACCCTGATGATAGACAGTCCATTGTGTTATTTCTAGCTTACATCAAGTTCACTATTGACGGAGGGGAGGTTGGAACAGTGTATCCTCCTGGCGGTGGATTCTGGGAATGGGGACAGTTCGGGAATGTGCCGAATCCCTGGGCTAATGGGGGACACATGGCACCATTCGATCAAGAGGTTAGTCACTGAACAAAGCGAATATTATAAATATTATGAAATATTGCTGAATATATTATAAGCTGAATATTATGACTATATAATTTCCACATCAATGCTGGTATTTAATTACTTTAGTTGTTTTTTCAAGAGAAGAATTAAATTATCAAGGACTTCAGTCTTTTATGTTTTCTCATATTCAGTGATGCTTCATTCAATTTTCCTGTGATTTAAAAATATAAAGTAACAATTGTGCATAGAATAAATGTGCTGTAGCATTTAGTTATTGTCGTTATTTTTTTCTCCCGCGTTAGTAATCCTTAACTTGAATGTCTTATGTTAAAAATAGATGGTATCATTTGTGTTATGGTGAAATTATGTTTGGATGCATGGAGTGATAAAGTCCACCTCAGTCGATAAGTAAACTTTCTGATTTTGTTTCTATTCTCCACAGGTTATCAATAATGACTAGACTGATTTTCATATTTTTTTTCCAAGGTACGGGTGACATCATAAAATTTTAGGATCAGATAATGTTGAGTTCAAGGTCACAGGAGAATTATTATCAAATAATGTGATTTGTCTTTCCAAATATAATATAATATGAAACAAACTAATAATAGGTTTTTAATTTAAATTTACTTAGGCCCGGTATTACCAAGTCTAGTTAGCCTTTATCTGACAGTTCAAACTTGTTATCACCATGGTTACCTATGCTATTTGTTTTCATCAACTCTCAGATAAATACTAACTGGACTTGGTAATACTGGACCTTAAAAAGTATAAAAATTGACCATTTGACTCCCCTGGGCACAAACCTAACACTACTTAGGCCCGGTATTACCAACATGGGAGTAGCTCCAACTGGCAGATAAAAGTTGTTATCACCATGGTTACCTGTGATATTTGTTTTCATCAACTCTCAGATAACTGCTAACTGAACTTGGTAATACCGGGCCTTAGCAGAGTACATGCAGACAAGAAACTCTGACTTTTGTCGTTTTAATAGTTGCCAAAATTTCGTATTGGAGAAAGGAGAGGAGGGGGGGGGGGGTGAGGGGTTATACAGTCCATTGCAAGTTTTAATATTTTCATTCACTTTTGTGACAAGCTTAATTCAGGTCAAGCTAGCCAAGATGAGTACATTTATTACCCTTCTTTAAATTTACTATTCAATATATATTGTGATAAGGATGCTTTTAACGCTATTTAACTGAAGGAAGGACGATAGTAGGCCTATATATAGACGGACGTAACGACATAATCGTTTAAACGGAGGACATAATACAAAAAAACTTTGAAAGTGGCGCAGCCAGGCTGCACCGTGAAATAATAATCCAATCAAAAATATGAAGTGTCTTATAGCTGTATTTTTCTTGCTCCTGGGAATTACTATATGACTGTATAATGATCTGATTTTCTTCCAGTTTTTCGTGATCTTGAACCTGGCTATCGGCGGAGCTTATTTCCCCGACGTCGCCAACAATCAGCCACCCAAGCCTTGGTCAGACAGTCAACCATGGAGCGAGGTGAGTGCTTTCACTGCCTCGATGTAATTGACGACTTGGAATAGGCGTGGCTTCACCAGTCGGCCAGTTGGATCCATATCATTTGTGGTCATTCGAAGATACCCCATTGGATATTTGAATCCAACTATACAGTTCTAACAGCCCTGTTGATTGGACGGTATGATTTTTGACGTCAAGGGGGCGGAGACTGCGAGTCTTCATTTGGAGTCTTCAATTTAGCCTTGAAAGGATCTATTGTTATTTTGAGAAACCATTTGTACTCACATTCATAGCATAATAATATTCGTCATTTTTGTATTATTTTTATATTATTTTCATATCTCTCTTCATACTAATACTTTTTCATATCAGACTACCGTTTATTACTCTCTCATTATTTTTTACAATCATTTTTTTAACAATCATTCACGTGTGATTTATTATTATTGTGTGTTTATCCATCTTCATCAATTTTGTATTTGATTATTATTATGTGTCGAACGGCAATCATGTACAACATGGCATAGTCTTTAATAAATATGTATAATATATAAAGCTAGTGCATCAAATTGCATACATTTAGGGTGCTTATTCATCACTCGAATTCACGCCCGTCTCTAGTTCAGTCTCTTAGTCTTCAACTTCTAACGCAGAGCATCAAGCTGCCTTCCTGAGAGATCAATCTTGAATAACTCGATCTTAATTTATCAGAGAGAAAAGAATAAGGAATAAAAACACTTTTGAAATAATATACTATGAACTAAATAAAGGGGAAGAGAATAAGCATAACGTGAGACGAATATACAGGATATTAAGGACAGTCTGTCTCTTTTCCAGGCTCGCACTTCCTTCATGAACGCCAGGGGTGACTGGATCCCAACATGGAACATGGATGTCAACTGGGGAGACCAACATTCGCTGAAAGTAGACTACGTGAAAATCTGGGCGCTCTAAAAACTGCATTATCTATTTACTTATTAGTTTGCATGTAATGAATAAGGATAATTCCTAATGGTGTAATATAATGTGTTTTACATATTAAATTCATAACTTATAAGTTAACATACAACATGTACGTTTCAATTATTATTATACATATTAATTTATAATTAATATTCATTAGATGAGCGTAGCGAAGATTCTATCCCACTCTTATGGAGCTCTGTCTGTGTGTGTGTGTTTTTTTTTTTTTTTTTTGTAAGCACTGCACAGGTCACATGGGCGGACTGATCAACATGAAACTTTTTTTGTACGGGCCAACTTTTACAACTTAGAACTGTATAGTTTTTGGAATGAATCGGTTGGATAGATTTTAAGAAATATCATGTCAAAGTTTAAAAAAAAAAACCATAAGATTAGGCTGGGTAAGTAAATTCGAAAAAATGAAACCTCTCCGGAAAAAATAAAATTTTCTCTGAGTGTTTAAAATGAATGTGCACATAACCACCATTTTGTAAGAAATTCGAACCAGCCGTTTCGAAGAAAAAAATTCAAATAACTGTTTTCATTCATCAAAATATGGAAATGAGCCAAGATTCACTGCTTCCTAGATTCGATATTTGCCCAAGAATTACCTATTATTTATATTCGTCAAGGTGTGTAGAATACCAGAGAAGATAAAGTAGCAATTAAATGAAGGACAAAGTGTGTAGAATACCAGAGTCGATAAAGTAGCAAATGTAGGACTGTTATTATACCTTATTCAGATATCTCGCTCATCTTACAACGCATATTTTCACGTTTGCCTAGTAATTAATTAGATGAGCGTAGCGAAGATTCCATCCCACTCTTATAGAGCTTTGTCTGTATTTTTTTTTTTTTTTTGTAAGCACTCCACAGGTCGTAAGGGTTGACTCATCAACATGAAACTTTTTCTGTACACGCAAACTCATCCAACTTAGAACAGTACAATTTTTGGAATAAATCGGTCGGACCGATTTTGAGAAAAATCATCTCAAAGTTTCTAAAAACCCCATAAGATTTGGCTGGGCGGAAAATGTCAACAACTTTTATACCTTATTCGGATATCTCGCTCATCTTACAACGCATATTTCGCGTTTGACTAGTTTATAATTGATATTAACAGTCCTGCTGGTGTTGAAGTTCATTGGTTTTCAAATAATTAAAATGGGGTGGTAAGATCGCCCTTGTGGTGCCCCATCCAAACGATCCTACTTTTCATCCATAGCCTTGATTGGGGAACAATGATTTTGTATAAAGTTTCGATGTTATTAAAAAAAAAAAATGTATTTCTCCTATATCCTATCTAGTAGGCAATTATTGTTATACTGAACTTGTATTTCTGGATGTGAGCTGGGCAGAGGACCTCTAAACGAAACCGTCGGTTTGATTCAGACAGTTGAGGCACTGCTTTGAAATTTGATGCCAGATGGGCGTGGGTTCGCGTCCGGCAGTAGACATGGCTTTTTATCAAATTCCTCTCGCCGTCCTAATTAATCCACTATATTGTTTTATTATATTTTCATGGGTATACAAATAATATTTGTAAATCTATTCTATCTATGATCTATTCTTCTAAATATTAATAATATGTGACAAATAAAATATTTTGGACGTACTACACAGTATTCTGCCATATTCACTGAGCAGCCGTGACCAACGATAGTATTGGTTGCCACGGTTGCCACTCTTTCTGCGAGTGCGTTCTGACTTCTAAGTTTAGACCAAAGACCTTAGTATCTAACTTCGTTGTTAGACTTTGGTTCTATGCTTCAGTTCAGGCGCAACACCAACCATACAAAATTAATGACAACACACATGTACAGAATAGACGTGCAGTTCTAATTTGAAACCGAAATCTAAGTGTTTAAAGAGAAAATGTCGACTTGTAAGGTACACAATGTTCGGTTTTATAAACCTGAGGCAAGAGCAATCCATTGTATGGCATATGCAAGAAAATCTGGTAAATTATCAGTCGGCAGGTGAGTTTTACACGTGTAGGCTATGGCCTATGGAGGTTAAGGTAGGCCCATGCCTATGCTTACCAAATCCATAAATTCAAAAACCTTATAATGCGGGCCAAAACCCAACATTTATTGTAAAATCACGTGACCATTACAGATTGTAAAGTGGGCACCTCTGTTAACATCTCCTTATCACATTTTTAGAGCTGATAGTTCAATCGAGATTTGGGACTTGAGCTTCACGCCGCACATGGAAAGAACGATTCCTGCAACGACAGGTGGTTCCGTCGAAGCATTGGCGTGGTATGAAGATCGACTTTTTGGCACGGGACTACATGGGGTGGTTTTTGAGTATAATTTACTCAATCTCTCTACCAAAGTAAGTATTTTAAAGTTTTTAAGACATAGGCCTAGGTAGACCTACTTCATGTTTTTTTCTTGTCAATATATTTTCGTAAATCGATTATCCACTCATTGGTACCACCAAATAACCTTGCTGTTAGTGGGGTCTATGAATAAACAATAATCATTAACCAATAAGCTGTGGTGGGTAGACTCTAAGGTTAGTCAAGAAGTTTGTGGTCCAGGCGATTGACTATGAAATACAAACAGGGTGGTCTAAAGAGTTCATACATTTCTTGAACGGCACCATAATTCAGCTCCGTTTCAATTGTGGAATAAGCTTTAAATTATGTAATGAGTAAATTAAATACAAATGAAAATACGTACCGGTACGTAATTTTATATTTACCGGTAATATATCTTTTTTCCAGTATGAAGTCCCGGTTACATCAGGCCCGTCGTGGTGTTTAGACATAAATGAAGCTAAGAAGTTGCTTGCTGTGAGTATTCAACATTTTCACAACATTTGTGAAGATTTTCATAGTTGCGTCTATGTGGCTTGAAAAACTATATTTTCTAGCGCTATGTGGCGCCATATGCCTACCGGCACCTGTGAAAATGATCAGTATTCAGTATGAGTTATGTTGATAGTCTTTGCTTATAAATATATACTTCCTTGAATATATTTTAAAAAACTGTGTTTATTTAGCGCTAGAAATTTGATAGGGCCTATCCCATCTTGCACCGCTCGAAAGGTGTAACAAAAACTGATGTCTGACCAAACTGACACCCGTGCACTCCGTAAGGCCTGGCCTTGGTCAGGTGGTCTTTGGCCTTGACTCTTGTGATAGATCTGGAGCATAGCATCAAGTAAAGCCATATGTAACTAGTAGGCCTACCGGTAGGCCTACCGATAAGTCAATTGGACCCATTAGTTTATGCCAAGTAGACTGTAAAGTCCCCCTTAAATTAAAAAAGTATCGGCTTGGATGTTATTGAAATATTTTCCCCCTCCCCTGCATTTAGTCTATATTCCTGTCTTCCTGCATTAATAGGACCGTCATCAATAGACTTTTATCTACAATGTTACGTAGGCCTACAATAATATTAATTGAAGTACGGTTACAGAAGATTTGAGTCCAACCAGATTATTTGTGAATGGTTATTAATAACATCATATAATTGACACGTTGAAGGTGGTGAATCTGTAGACGTGTAGGCTTATTCTGTGTCCTTAGGGTATAATCTTACTTTGTGATTTTTCCACAGGTGGGTACGGAAGATGGTTATATAAACATCTTTGAGATTGACGATAATAGGTTGAACTACTTGAAGCTGTTGGACAAGCAAGAGGGTCGTATCCTGTGTCTCAAGTGGCATCTTACGGGAGACATTATAGTCACCGGATCGTCCGACTCGTTAAGACTCTGGAACGTCAACTCAGGTCACGCGATTCACAGAATGACGACAGGAAGATTGGAGCGGAATAAAGAAACGGTCGTTTGGTGCATTACGATAACCAAGGACATGACCATTATTAGCGGCGACTCGAGAGGATGCCTTACTCTTTGGAACGGCGACATGGGAACGCAGATCCAGAAATTCAAAAGTCACACGGCAGACATCTTGTGTTTGAGTTTGTCGAATGATCAACAGACTGTTTACTGCTCTGGTAATTGAAAATTAGTTGTAATAACCCATCCGCACATGGCGTATCCGTCATTCAGGAGACCGCAGTTTGATTCCTGCCATGGTCGAACGTCCTGATTGAGGTTTTTTGTCATTTCTCTTAATCCTGGAAGTGAATACCGGTTCTAGGCTGGTCTCTAAGACTGCCTAAGTAAGCTCTGAGTAAGCTAAGACCGATTCGTTCCCACTATCCCATAAACCTAATGAAATTTCCTGTACAGTAATCTCTTCTTTTTACTATCTCATTCACCATTCACAATAGATCTTAGTCATCATTCTACAAACTAAAAAAAAAACGCCTCATGAAATTATGTTATGGTATATGAAAGTTGTTTGTTTCCCAGGCATCGATCCAGTAATTACCAGCTTCTATCGTATCAAGGGCGGTCCAGCTCAACGCTGGGTGAGAGGCAGTAACCGTGTGCTTCACGACCACGACGTGAGATCGTTGATAAGCGCAGATCACAGGCTGATATCGGCGGGCGTCGACGGTTTCCTAGCCGTCAGTTATCCACCAAGATTTCTCATCAAATATCCACCCATCTTACAGGTATGTGCTTATCTGATCCAATTGGTTGCAGAGAGTACCTGAGAGTCTATGCAGTGTGAAATATCAAGTGTTTGGTGATGATTCACCAATGATTTACAAGTCCTTTTAACACCTCCAAGACGTTATGAGTAGGCCTACGTTTTATTCCGTATAGTTTTCAGTGCAGTTGTACAGTTGAAAACAATTTTTCAAGGGTAAAACATCATTTTTAGCTGGGGGGGGGGGGGGGGGGGGGGGCCTACATATGAGAAAATGTTAGAACCCTAGGTTAATGATTTTACTGCACGTTAATTTTCCATTTGTACCAGTAGTTGATAATAATAATAATTCTTTTTAATTTTTATTCTGTGGAACATAGAACAATATGTTATAGAATATGTCAGTTAAAATATAATGAAGTATAGTAAACAGGAAAGTTACATAATTAATAGTCAGAACCTTGGAAGATACTCAGAAACTGAGTATGGCATCATATCTATAAGATGTCTTCTGACTTCTTTTTTGAATTGTGTTGTACTTCTTTTCTCTTTTATGTGTTGCGGTAGAGTTGAAAAGCGCTGCTTCTTGATATGTCGGGTTTGTGTTAGTGTGTGAAAGATTTCGTGAATGTATAGGCCTATGTAGATCTGTATTTTTCTTGTCTTGTGGCTGTGTATTGTGTTTTTTGGTTATAAGTTTGCATGGTGTGATGTGGCAAAGAGAATAGTTTGGTGAATGTAGAGAGCTGGAATTGTTAGAAGACAATCTTTTGAAATGGGTCTGCGTGAAGTGCTGTAGCTTGCCCCCACCATCGCTTGAATCACTCGCTTTTGAAGAAGGAAGACTCTTTTGGCATATGGTGAGGCTCCCCAGAAGATTATTCCGTAGCATACCTTGGAATACATAATTCCGAAGTATGCTGTCCTTACGGTGGAATAACTATTGTTTCGTTTTAAATTTCTTATGATGTATGGACATACCGCGAGCTGAGACATCATTTGCGCTATATGTGCTCACCAGTGCAATGTTTCACTTGTCTCCTATCTCCTAGCTACATTCCTCAGCTCTGTGTTCAGTAGCTTCCCTATCCAACTTAGCAGTCCACATATACCAGTACTAACTTCTACTTCTGGCTCGAAGGCTATTTTTCTTCCTTTGAACAGTTCCGCCGTTTCTTCCATCACGTCTTCCCTGTTCTTTCCCTCTCGAACTTCTATATTTCCGGCACAAAGTACCACATTTTTGTATTTCTCCGTGCTACCGTTACCATATCTGCTATTGAGTAATCTTACTCTGATTCCCGTGAAGTACTCTCGCTCTATTACAACTATCAGTACAAAATTCCACTGCCATTCTCTCTCTCATATTGCCTATCAATAATTTTCTCTCATCCACCTTTCTTTCCCCGTTCCCGTCTTGTTCGTACCGTCTTGAATATCTTCTACCCTCCTTATTTTTATCATGTTCCGGCTTATTGCCTTGCATCCGATAATCTTTTCTTCCGTTTTTCCGTACTGCTTGTGCGTGCAATTTTTCTTCATCAACTTGTCCCTCACTTGGTCCTTCCTCTTCTGGAATGTCCCATCTTCTTTTTCCATGTCGGTATTAAAGTCCTCACTCTCTCATCGTCAGTATATATATATATAAAAAATTAAGGAAGCTCAATCACAACTTGTCGTGATATAATAGATATCTACTTGAATTATGACAGTAATGAAAAAATAAAAATTAGTGTTTTTGACTTGGGCCCATTTTACGAAATATGAACAGTCAAAGTTCAACAAATGTCCTGTAATATACCAGCATTGTTACTGTGATGGAACCTATACTTTTCTCATCTGAAGTGAGATTATAGAACATTACACTCGACACAATTTTAGTTTTTCTGTTTTTCAGGTCCAAAATGAAATGCTGTGTAGGCCTACATTATGACTAGAAAGAAACATCACGTAAAAATGGTAATCAATTGCTATAAAAGTGATGAAATTCAAAAGTACTTCAATAATTAATAGGCCTAGGAATATATATATAGGACCTATATGCATTACCAAAATGAGTTGTTTCAGACAGAATTTTGAAAGAATTTGATATAAAATCATTGAAGGATCACTTTTCCAAGACAACTTGATAAACTCTGTCCACTTGACGGAGCATCCATAAACCTCGTGAAATCTAACCGTGGTCCTGTTCTCGATTACAAACCAGGCCCCAAGTGTCATGCTGTGCCCTAAGTCGCGCTGCCTCTTGCTTCGCTATCCGTTGAGCATCGAGGTGTGGCGGCTGGGCACGGCGATGCCGGCAGACGAAGCCGCTGAGGGCGTCCTGCCGTTGCACCAAGAGCCGCTGAGGCTGCTGAAGCTGACGGCCAAGGGCGAGGAGCCGATCGCGTGCGCAGCGATGAGCCAAGACTCAAACTGGCTGGCGTATTCCACGGCCACTTGCGTCAGGTTCGTTCAAGTCGGCAACCTTCGATTTCTCATGTATTTATGTTCAAGTATAACTATGTGGTCATGGCATGGTTTCATTGTGTAGTTTTCAATGTACTATATCCCTTCTCCCTGATTCAGCTATGACACTGCTTTAGGAAATGAAGTCAAGTCATGGGTTCGAATCCAGTGTCATTCAGGCTTTTGTCACGTCGTTGCTTCATCATCACCGTTCAGTTGTGTCCCCGTATAACCTAGCAATTGGTGGGTTTGCTAAACATATCTGAAATAAAATATATTAGATCTCTTTCGAGATGGTTTGGAACGCAAACTAAAATCAATAATTAGGCCAATAGATGAAGAAAAATACAAATTATAACAAAAAAGAATTGTAATTTATATACTGGGCTAATATGATTGTTCAGACACTTGGAGCATGAGCAGAGGCAAGCATTTGGGGTGAATGTAAAACCCAATTTTTGTCTATAAATACTTGAAAAGGGTGAATTGGCGTTGACTATTTTGACAGAAATCGTTTCTAGTGGGGAAATGGCATTTGCAGAATTTTCTCACCCTTTTGGTGAATTTTCCCGGATTTCATTTTACGGACCTTTTTTGTGGAACCATCCAAGTATTGACCTGAACGACAGAAGGAAACCATGAAAACCCCCGTCAGAATGGTCAACCATAGCTAGAATCGAACTCCAGTCTCCTGAATGACAGTCCAGTGTGCTAGCCATTCATTTGACCACTCGTCTTTGTCTTTATTCAACTCAGAATAACGAGAATTTTTTCTTCTGCAACCATGCAATTTTTGTGACAAAAGCGACCGACCAATCACGAGAGATCGCGGAAAACATGATTTTTGCGAAAATTCGCGAAAATATCAATGAGATTTTTGATCTTGGGAAGACCTGGAACGTAAACATATTGAAGAAAAAAACACTTTACAAACAATTTGTTTTTATCACTAGAACCCCAAATGCTTGCCTCTTAGCACATGGTAAAATCCCACTCTTGTTTGACATGCTCTTGTTTTCATTTGATCTGAACGCGCTTTAAATGTAAATGTTAAATACAACGACATAATACATTGATTATCCGTACTTGCTCAATACCAGACAGTAAAATTGTCTAAACTTTGATTACAATTGGGAACAATCAATCAAATCAACAGCTTAAATATGAATGAACATTCAAATTAGCCCTACCATAAAGATTTCAATTATTCAATTTTATATCTATGGGCCTAATGAAAAGTTTCCAGAAAAATAAAATGAATTGAATAAACATTCATTGTAAAATTTCTGACCCTTGTCACTAAGTACGAGTGTGGTTCTTGTTCTCTCGCTGCTTACTGAAATCAACAAACCGATGGGATGTTTCCAGATTCTTCAGCTTCACAATAACGGACGAGCGACCCATCATCGAGAAGCTGACCTTCGTCTCTGGTGACTGCGGCCCAGCTCACATGATCCAGTTCGCCCCGCTCGGCCAATACTTGGTGCTGGCGTCCAAACTCGGCGACTTCCACGTGGTTCATATGAGCGACACCGTAGCCACTCTGCTGCACACGTTCAGACCGTACGCAGATCAGCGTAAGTGAACGAGTCATGCCACACAGTTATTTTCTTTTTAGGTTAGGCAACAAACGCAGCATATGCGTTGTAAGATGAGCGATATATTCATGTGAAGTATAATCGAAAACTCTGGACACATTTACTCGTATGAAATATAGTCCTACTCCATTCGTCAACTTTCGAATCTAAAAGCCGTGAATCTCAGCAATGGTTCTGCTATTATTCCTATCTATTTGTCGAATGAAAAATATTTATTAAATTATTTTCTCCTAAACAGTTGGTTCGAATTGCATAGACCTTCAAAATTGTGACAATGTGTTCACATTCAGAGAAAATTTTGATTTTTTTTGGAGACATTTTATTTTTCAAATTTTACCACCCAGCCTAATCTTATGAGGTTTTCAGAAACTTCGAGATAATATTTCTCAGAAATGATTGAACCGATATGACCCAAAAGCTACACAGTTCCAAGTTGGATAGGTTGCACCAAAGTGCTACTTTTCAAATTCTAAATGTTATGAAAAGAAAAAATAGGCCTAGAAGCTATGTTTGCAATGTCTCCAACTATGGACTATACTTGACTTGTTGAAACGAGTAAAAATGAGCCGTCGAATGTTCCAGTGCTGAACGATGTCGTCAACTTGATGACGTTCTCGCCCAACGGCAAGTACCTAGTAGCCGCAGACCTGAAGAGCAACATCGCCGTGTGGGAGACGGACAACTGGAAGTACTCTTGCTCGTTGCCGCGACTCAGTTGCGCTCCCACGGCGATGGCCATTCAACCCGTCACCAACAATCTCGTTGTGGTGTACGCCGATCAAAAGGTATGGCAAACTAGAATTGAGGTTTTTAAGAAGATGAATGGTAGTACCAACATGAAAGTAATAATTTGTCCAACAGGTTGCTTTTAATATTGATTAATGATTATACATTGAGAATATATTACGGTACTTTGATTGTAGTAGAAACTAGAAACATGTATTAGTAGTTAAGTACAATATTAAAAGGCATGACAACCCTGCGATTTGCCTTCGTTGGTAAAATTCAATTTTTCAACTTTTTTTTATGGTAACAGCATATTTTAAATACATTTTTGAAATTATTTATGATTGTTGCAAGATTGGAAAAGAACGCGATTGCGCTCATTTTAAAAGTTCATTACCCAACACTTCAAATCTCACATTCCACGCTGTTTGTTTTGATTGCTTTTCGAAATTACAAATAGTTGATTATCTTTATTTTGTACCTGTTGAACATGGAAAATAATGCTCTAACAGTTGAACAGTTCTGACAGTTTGAAATTCCTAACGTGGGCTCAAGCGCTAGCCGATTATTTCTGGAAATTTACTGAAAACTGAACTTCCAAATATGGTCACTAGAGACATGTTATTCCTTTGTATCATCCTATAACTTTGCAGCCACACACCAGTCTTTGACAAAATTTACAGTCGTCATCTTGAAAACTTATGCACTTGCAGATTATCGAGTTTTGCCTGTCGCCCGACCAAATGAAATACACGAACTTCTCCCGCGAACTGGACAGCAAACACCCGACGCAGTGGCTGGGACGCACGTACGTGGTGACAAACATAACGTTCGACCCGCGCAACCCGAACGTGATAATCATGCACGACGACAACTTCATTCTAGTCGTGAACAAGGGGAAAGAGCTGCTGAACAGCATGGCCAAAATCCAGCGCGTAGACACGTACGATAACAATCAGCAGGGGTCGAAAACGAAGAGGGTCAAGACGGGTGAATTTCAGCCGCATTTGACCACTCAAGAGAGTGCGTTTCACTTCATCAAGAAATATAAGGTACGAAAGAAGTAGGTCGTTTACCAGTATAATGCACACACAAATTACCGTTATATGACTGAGACGGGTGGTCATGTGGCACTGTCATGCTGAACCGTCATTTAGGAGGCTGGAGTTCGATTTAAAACCGACATGTTTTTCGTGTTTTTCTTTTTGTCATTCAGATTGATACTGGGTAGATTGATACTGGGATGATACTGGAATACATTGTGGCAATTACTCTCATTACATATTCAATAATTAATTTAGTACTTCTCCCAAATAATGCTGCTACATAGTTCAACTCACTCTTTCGTCAGTATTGTGCAGGAGAGAAGGAGGCTATTGACGTAGGAATTATTAGAAAAGCCAGGTTGGTTGCATCGTATTATTTGAAGGAGGCATTTAACTTGTGAGAAGACATCCACATGGATTTGGAAATATCGTATCAGACCTTCTGATTACATGACTATTGAATAAATAGTTTAATTCTTCTGTAGTGTTGATGTTATTTTCTGTCGTCAGCATTTAGTGTACCTGGGATGGCTAGAGAACGAAGAGATGGTAGCGGTCGAAGTAAGTCCGTTGTCGCTTGAAGAAAACCTTCCTCCGACTCTCAAGAAGAAGAAGTTCGGCATGAATTAAACACTTGCATACGAGACTTGACAGAAGCAGACAACATGAAGGTAAATGTCAAAGCAAAGCAAACTTTCTATCAACCATTTTATATTGAGTTGTTGAAACTCTAAACTGAATCAACTTGAATCTTGGCTGTACAGTAAACCCTCGTTAATCCGAAATTCAAGGTACCCCAAAAAGTAATTTCGATTTATAAAAATTTGGATTAACCAAAAAACTCATTTTCCACGAAAATCATCAGACTTCCCGGTTAGAATTGAAGCAATTTCGTATTGAGCGTGAGAGAAAGCTAGATGCCACATGTGCGAGGAACCGAATCACTGATCGTGTGTATTCGGCCATCTTCGATAGCAAACGAACGTTAGATGGCCAGCTTCCATTGGCGCTCGGCCGTTCCGAGTGATTGAGTGTTCCGAGCTTACCGCTCGTCAATGACAGACAGAGCGGCCAAAGACCTTAGTATCTAACCTAACGAAGTTAGATACTAAGGGCTTTAGAGCGGCCCGAGCGCACTCGGAGTCGGATGACGTATTCAGTGGCAGCGAACAGCTGAGCTGGCTTCGGTCTATTGTTACGCGTCAAATAAAAAGGATGAAATTTACGAAAATAATGATCAATTCAAGGAATTCACTCGATCTATTTCGGATTATCCAATCCGAAAACAGTGCTAAAGCAATTGAGGGGTCGAAATATTAGTTCGAATTAGCTGGAATTCGGATTAACCATATTCATTAACATTGAAATGCCTATACCTTCAGCCGGGGACTGACTTCAAGTTCGAAATATGTCAAATTTCGGATTAACCGAGTTTGGATTAACGAGGGTTTACTGTATCAAATTGCCAGTAGAAAGTATTGTAAATAGCATATAAATGATAAGAAATGTGTATCTTCACACAGTAGCCAGTCCTATACGACAGTGTCAGTGCTTGGCAGTCATTCCGAGGGATTTTGAGGTTAAATAATACTAAATATTATCATTTTAAATAATACCATTGCACCTTTGTATACCATAGTAGGCCTACTGGTACGACCAACTCCTATCCTGTACACCAAACTCTTTGCAAATCTTGGTTGAATGAATTGAAATGGAAGAACAATGAGGTAATGTAGGCCTACCTTGATTTAATATTTTACAAATATTTTAAAACTTTTCCCTGGTAGGCTACGTGTCATTTTTTCTTGTCAAGTAGGCCTACCAGGGAAAAATCCAATGTTACGCATTTACACGTACATGAAAATCTTGTCGACAAATTTTAATAATTAATGTACCGATAGATGGACAGATATCGGTTGTTGCCAGTTGAGAGGCCGCAAGCGTCTGCTATCCGTGTAAGCTTTCATGCGGTGAAATCTGATGACTAGTTTTGAAAATCAGTTCATTAATTTTAATTTTGCTACCGCTGATGACTTTATTTCACACCAATACAGACTTTTGATCAAATACATGTACTTGAAGTACATGGAGTAAGTACCTCTGTCATTTTCATACTTTCACATCATAGTGAAACGTCGATGTACCCGGATCCATCGTTTTCCTGCTTCTGTCAATCACATTTTCCCACCTCAGCCCCATATAATCAATGATACATTTTCCATTCATTGAAGGTTTTTTTTCCTGACCCCTGAAAAATTGATGGATAGAAGTTTCACTGTTTTGTGTATGGTTTTATTCTTTCTTAGTTGTATTCTTCGTGTCCTGCATTATTGATGCAATCCGTACGAGTCTTTAAAAAGGATTATGGTTAGATTCATATTTTTCAATTTGTAACAGAAATAGCTGAATTATTCATATGCCTATTTTTTTAAATACAAATACGTAACTCTTTATATCTTGATATCTCAGGTACCAATTTATTGATTTTTAACTGAAAATATAATAATAAGTTTGAAACTCGAAACTAAACGCTCGGACTCGCCTAGACCTATTGCCTTGGGAATAAAATTGAAGAATTCAATATCGGCCATCTTCTTCTAGTCGAGTAGCACTGTTTGGTTATCCAAACTGCTATTCACGAGTGAACACTCTACAAGATGCTTGGCATTTTCAAACTGTTTCTTTATTTTATGGTGGCCGTTCTATAAAAAAAATGCCAACGATACCAGAATATTGAATGTGATATTGAAAATTGATTGAAATATATATCGAAAATATTGAATTGTGTGAACAAGAATCATAAATTGAATGATTAGTAATTCTGTACGTTGTGACTTATCGATAGTGGTCACTTGACCAACTGCAGTACGGTATCTTCAATTTCCGTCTCATGAATATTTAGGAGGTGAAATTTACGTGTTTGTATTTCATCTTTTATAAAATTACGTGACTGAATTACATGTTTCACTCTCCTGATATTACATCTATAAATAGGAAATTAAAGAAGTTCCTCAGTTAGGGCAAGTGATAACTTACAACAATCACAATGTATAAGAATGCACGTGAATAGTACCAGGCAAAAGAACATAGCTAGCTGCATAAGGGATGTTCCTGCGTTGACTGACTTGTCAAGGCTCTTACACGCAGCACAAAATTTACGGCAGCACCATATTTTTCTAGTTATTTACAATTTTCAGAATCAATATCAATCATTGTTTCAATATCGCCTGTTGATTCCAATTCGATTTCAAAGTCCTGAAATATAGTAACGATCGAAAATATAGTAATACTAATACCTACCCACAGCATCACATTTTCAGTGTCAATGTAATATAGAAATGATTACCAGTGACTTTCCATTTTAACATAATTAGTGAAACTGATTCATACCGTAGAGAGCAGTATCTTCTAAAATATTGTCGATCCATAAAAAACATTCGCAATAGGTCACATGTTCTTTGTATGTAACAGTTTGCGATGTGGTAAAAATCGATGGCAAAAATGTCCAAGCATTACTGTTACATACGAATGATCTCTCCACCTTTGTCATCATAAAATTTTGTTCATTAGCAATTTTGTCAAATATTGACTCCATCTTATAATCTATTTGTTGATTTTGTAATTGCACTGTTGAAGTTTTAACATCATTTATATTTGTGAAATCACTGTGACAGGAACTTTTTGCCCGTGTAGACTGGGGACGCCTTAATCCAAGTACAGCTAAACCATGATGAAAGGCAGACTCGGCAACGTGTGCGCAACAAAGTGTTTTAGTTGGTTTGGTATACAACGTTACTACAGAGATACGTGGATACGAGTGTGGTAATGAGCACCAGTGACGTGCTGCGGTAATCGCCACTCTGTTTGTACGTGCACAAGTCTTGCTTGAAGTTGGTCATTTGTCAACTCTGCTTAACTTGAACAGGTAATGAAGAATAATTGCATGCATATGGGCAAAATTATTTTTGTATTTCAATTTGAATGATTGAATAATTTTTATATGCCCTTATAAACTGGCTGAGAAAGTTCTATAAATTCTTGTTTCGCATGTGTGCATTACTCGTGTGTAACTGTATATTGTTTTTATTTACGTAATAGGCAGATTTACACTGAAACTATAAATGATTTACTTTTTTTTCCTTCTCCTTGTTGTATATATATATATATCCTAGATTTTATATAGTCTGTTCATTCTAATTTAATTCCAAGCCATGAGGTGAACATTAATTCTTATCAAATATTCAAACTTGATTACCTCGTGCCCTGTGCATCTGTGAGTCTCTCACGCGTAGGGCGTAGGAGCGTGGAGTGAGAGGAAGTAAAGAGAAAGTCTGGAGAAGTGAGGGTGTAGAAATATTAGGGAAGACCGGTGAAAGTAGAAACGACTGTATGATGCGATGAAGCTTCAGTGTTTTGACGGACAGTGACCTCGGCGGTCTATCCCAGGTCATTGTGACACTCACTTTATCTCAAGGTCACATTGAATTAATTACACAGTGCCATCTTTCTGGAAGGTTTGAGAAATAGCTTGCAATTAGGCGTTTGCTGACGGCAGGAAAGATTACAGACGGGCAGAAATAAAGCGATATTCTTGAGGTTGATTCCACCACTGAGTTGAGGCCCTTTTTTCTTTCTTCTAATGTTCCATTTCATAATTATTGTCATAGACAATCAAAATGAATGTCATAAACCTTTCAAGTACAACCTGACATGTCATCGCCCTTGTATACAACTGATGCATTGTTACTAATCTATCTGATTCATAATACTAACCTGAAAATCATGATCGTACACCCCAAAAAAAAAAAACACAAATATAATGATGATATTTGTGTTTGTTATGTTGATAGACAACCTTCTTCTTTCATGGATACAAGTGTATCATTTTCGATTCAGTCTGGTCAAGTTTATCCGATGAAGATAACGTTTTGTCGCTTGTTATCGTGTTTTCCTGGTTTTGGCGGAGGCTCGATGGTCAATACTGGTGAAATGTACATCGGTCCAACTTTCTCCAGCGTGCATTCAGATAGTGATGATCGCCAACCTATAAAACCTGAAGGGAAAAATCACCAGTGTTGGTTATAAACGGAGTATTGGTATAAGAGAGAGAGATGGGGTGAAGTCTCACGCATCTGCATCGCGTCGATAGTGAGAAGAGAAAGAGTATGATGTATTTGGATAGGACTATTCGTACCGAGACTTGAGTTTGTTGTTGTTGTTACAGTGGAACCTAATCAGTACGTTTTTTCAGACTAAAAAAATGTGTTATTGTGAAAAACGGATTAACAAAACGGTACTCAACATGTGGGTGGGACCGAAAAATAAAGCTTATAAATGTATGAACGAGAAACTTATTATAAATGAGGTTCTATTCTAACCTCATGATAATAGCGTCATCGATTATATTACAATCTTGATGTCTTCAATGGTGAGCTACATAAATGTTTCCATCCAGTTTGATGGCAATTCGTGTTGGCCTGATTTTCACGTCCCGTGCAGAAATCTGCTCACGAGCGTCTTGCAGTGCCACATGTGTGTCAGGCTCCATCGTGTCGTAGATGTTTTCAACATTGGTCCTCATTCTTTTATCAACATCGAAAGCTTGATGTACAATAATTGTTTCCCAATTACGGCACAGGATGAATAAGACCGTTCGGAAATGGCACCTCATGGTTGTCTCAAGACTTCGATTCGGTCTTGTCACCAAATATAAATAATTATGTGTAAACTATTTGAATAGAAAATGATCAACTTTGACACCTGGACAGCGCTATCTGTGACCATAAGCATAGGGTATCTTCACTGCTTATAGTATTGTTAGGGTTTGAAGGCGCGTCCACAGCGAGGTCATTTTGCGCCTAATCACTTCTTTTTGTTTATTTACATGATAACTTTTTTTAATATTTATAATATATAGCCTATAGGCCTATATTTTTTTTTTCTGGATTGGCACGTTGTTCAACAAAATTGCTAGATATTTTTAAGCTATTAGATCAGTACTGTAATTTCCATAAGTGATTAGATTTAGAAAATATTCAAACAGCTAGTTGAAGGATAATGCATTTCCTTAGAAAATCGACCACTTTTGATAATATTGTATAATAAATCCTTGTAGGCCACCAAAATGTGAATCTTGAAGAACGCGGTTGTCTAAAGAAATAGTTGGTTGGTTCTGATTAACCATGGTCGATTTTTGGTAACCGCCACCAACTCTCTCTTGCTGATTTACGTTTGTAATAAAAAGTAGAAAAATTATTTTCTTATTTTCCATCGTATTAGTATCAAAAGATATTCCTTGGTAGATCTGCATATTATATATAAATATATCACATTGAAGTTAAGAAGAGGTCAGAGGTCTGGCTGAAGAGTATTGGGTCTGGGTAAGTAACGTGCACCATGTATTCTACTAACATTGGGGTCTAACCGTAGGTTAAGCTTGGTTCACAATTGAAATATGGATTAGCCCATATGAAATAGTAGGCCTAATAGTGTTACATGACATAGGTTACACAATAGCCTCTTAATTCAACTGTAGCGTCGCCAATAGTTCGCCGTGAGATCCGATTCACTGCCGCCCTAAATCATTATTTTATCTTGAACCGTTCGAGTTTCAGTGGCAGTGGCAACAAGTGTCAAAAGTCATTTTGACATTTGTTTTTTGAGAGTGTCTGATTTGACTGTCATAGAAAAATAAAATACCTGAATTACATAAACGGTAGCCACTTACTTGACTACAGTAGTAACAATCACCTGATTGGTCAGAATTTGGCTTGTCATAAAGGTTGTAAGAAAATAGTCATAATAAATGGATTTATTTAATTTCTTATGACTAATACATACCGTAATCCTTATTGCACAGTTCCTTATTGTAAACGGTTACATGAAAAGGCCATCATCCATTTGGCTTATACACTATAATACTATTACTATTTCATAATGACTACGGTAATCACCACAGCATTTTAATGCTGTGAATTGTGAACTAGGCTTTGTATACCCTATAATAAGGTCTTTGGTCTACGCCAATCAGTCAACCTGTATCTATATTTTTTACAGTGCAGTCTCAACGGTATTTTTCATCTACGCTTCACTATTGGATATAGATAGATAAAGATGAGACCCAAATTAATATAGTAATATATACTACTTGGAAATGAAATATTATAATAATTTACAACATTATAAAAATAGCTCTGAGAAAATTCAACATTTTGTTATTCTGTTTGTATTATTCATATTGGTCAACCGATTTAGTAGATATTGAGTATTGAATAGGTAATTGAGTATATTTATATATATATATATATATATATATATATATATATATATATAAATACCACCCTCGGTAACTCGGTCAGCTGAGGCACCACTTTAGATACTGAAGTCGCCGTTGGGCGTGGGTTCGAGTCCCACATAAGGCATGGATTTTTGTGAAACGTCTTTTCACTCATCATCACTTCATAGTTTCACAATCACCTGCTCATTCGTACCCCCGTATAACCAAGCTGTTGGTGGGGTCGTTGAGCAAACAATAATCAATATATATTATATATATATATATATATATATATATATATATATATATATATATATATATATAACGTTCAAACCTTTCATGGTCATTATTATATGAATTATTATTCAGTAATTAAAATTATAGTGAATAATATGAATTACCCGGTATTATTCATATTTCGGAAATACCATTTTCCAAAAAATTAGAAAAACCATTACTGGTATACTTATGTTTTCCCTACATTTCAGCATATGTGGTCATGCCATTCTTTAATGAAAATTTAATTTCATTTAAGAATCCCTTGAGAATAGCAGAGCCACACATGCTGAAAGGTATTTGGGGAAAACATTTGGGGAAGTGTCAGAATTACCAAATGGCAAATACCAACGTGGGAATATCTCTAACTGGGAGTTAACACTACTTGTCACCATGGTTACCAACGCTATTTGTTATCACCAACTCTCAGAATAAGGAGAACTGAAGTTGGAATTACCGGACCTTATTAGATAAGCGATAGCAAAGACCTCATCCTACTCTTATGGAGCTTTGTCTTTTTTTTTTCGTAATCACTGCACAAGTCTCACAGTTTGACTGATCGATATCAAACTTGTTCTGTTCTGTACACGCAGACTTATCCAACTGGGAAATGTGTAGTTTTTGGGTCATATTGGTAGACCATTTCTGAGAAATATCATCTCAAAGTTTCTAAAAACTCCATAAGATTTGGCTTGGCAGGAAAATTTAAAAAATAAAATCTCTCCCAAAGAAATTAAATTTTTTCTGAATGTGAACACAATTAATAATGATTTAGGCCTACATTATTACGATTTTATATGCAATTCGAACCCACAATCGTTTTTGAAAAGAATAATTTAATAAATGTTTTTGATGAGCGTAGCAAAGTCTCCATCCCACTCTTATGGGGCTTTGTCTGTGTGTTTTTTTTTTTTTTTTTTTTTTTTTTTTTGTAAGCACTCCACAGGTCGCAAGGGTTGACTGATCAACATGAAACTTTTTTTGTACACGCAAACTCATCCAACTTAGAACTGTATAGTTTTTGGGATGAATCGGTCGGACCGATTTTGAGAATCATCATCTCAAAGTTTCTAAAAACCCCATAAGATTTGGCTGGGCGGAAAATGTTGAAAAATAAAATCTCTCCTAATGGGATGAAATTTTCTCTAAATGTGTATACATGGATTTTACACATTATTACGATTTTTTAAGCAATTCTGATCAGTCGTTTTGGAGAAAAAAAATAAAATGACTGATAATATTCATAAAATATATCATAAAAATTATGACAGAATTAAGTTGTCGAGATTCACTGCTTTCTAGATTCAAGAGTTGACCAACAATGAAGTATTTTTTATATGCGTCAAGGTGTGTAGAATACCAGAGTCAATGAAGTGGCAAGAGTAGAACTTCTTTAACGACTTTTATAGCTTATTCAGATATCAAGGTGTGTAGAATACCAAAGTCGATAAAGTAGCAAGGGTAAAACTATTTCAAGGACTTTTATACCTTATTGAGATATCTCGCTCATCTTACAACGCATATTTCGCGTTTGACTAGTTATATTCAACAAATAAATGGAAATACTAGCAAAACCATTGCTGAGATTCACTGCTTTCTAGATTCGATAGTTGACGAGTGGAGTATATTTTATAGGAGTCAAGGTGTGTATAGAGTTTTCGATTATACTTCATATAAGCCTAGATGTATATCACTCATCTAACAACGCATGTGCAGCGTTTGTCTAGTAGTTAGATTGGATTGATTTAGGCCCGGTATTACCAAGTCCAGTTAGCCTTTATCTGACAGTTCAAACTTGTTATCACCATGGTTACCCATGATATTTGTTTTCACCAACTGTCAGATAAATACTAACTGGCCGTGGTAATACCAGGCCTTAGATTACTTTAGGTGCGAACAACTACAACTGCATGGATTGACACATGATATACATCTCTCTCTCTCTCTCTCTCTCTCTCTCTCTCACTCACTGAAACTAGATTTTAACCAATAATAACGATATTTATTTTCCCAATTCTAGAGAAAACTACAGGTCAAAATGTCAATTTTAGAAATTATATTCAATCCATTCGTCCTCCAGGACACGGCCTCTTTTTCTTTGCCATCACTCAAACATTCACAGCCTAGACATCACTCGAAGTCGATTCTGTTCATGTTTCTATACACAATTGGTAATGCTTACGTCATAACTCGTGGTCTCGGGGGGACAAAAAATGTATTAAAATTTCAAAATTGAGATGATTTCAAGTTTTCTCCGAAATGAGGGACAATAAATAACGTCATTATTTATTAAAATCTAGTTGCAGGGTTGTGATGTCCTCTACGAACACGGTTCCATTCATTCACTTTTCTAAATATATGTCTGATTTCCCGTTGAAACCTGCATTGAAAGAGACAATTATCTCAGGATTAGCAAGTATATGTAAGTGCACAATCAAACTGCAAGGTAAACACAAATGCATGATTATTTAATAAAGTAATTAAGATACTTTGAAATGTTGGGCGAGCGAGTCTTTCATAGAAGTACGTACGTCACTAAGTAAATACCTTTTACATTCATGTTTTCGCTTGATGAACTTCTCATATACATATATATATATATATATATATATATATATACACATACATGAGTACATACATTTTGTTTCTTTTTTGTTTGTTTTACTGTCTGCTCTTCAAGCTATATAGAAACTGACTGGGAGTGACTGCATATTATTTAAACGCTGTTTACTTTCCAACTTTTGCCTCCTTAGACAAATAAAACTATTTTTATTTACGTACAAAACCTTCGCTTGATATTCTAGCTTGTAACATTATTCAGTATGAGAGCTGTTTTTTTTTTTTTATATATGGAAAACATTTTATGCAAGTTTTCGATCACTGTATATATAGGGATATTTGGTTTCTGTAGTTCTTTGAAAACTTCTTGGAGATATTACAAATCGGAATATGATATTATGCCTACTTGTCTTCAAATGATGGAAGTTTTCCTCAGTGAATTTTAAAAGTCGTCTTCAAAAATGCATATGTATATCAAGAGAATTTTTCAAGAACATGAATAGTAGGAACAAAAGCAATACTGTAAAAATTTAAACGTGGTTCTGTATTACAATTGAAATTGTCAAGTTAGTCTAAATCACTCTGCGATGTTGGATTATGACAGAATGGGGTGTTGACTTTTGTCACCAAGCATTTATGGACGCTCCTCAGTATTTATTTTAATAAAATCTACGTATGCCCTATACTTTATTTTTATATATTAAATAATTAGTCATGAACAATTAGTCTAAATTATAATCAAGAACTTATTAATTAATATCTCAAATTACGAGTCCATTGTGCCTCGTCTTCAAAAAAAAAAACTCCGTTTGATTTTGTTTTTGTATAGGTGCTAGTTTGTATTAATTTGTATTGCTTGTTATTCATCAATATTGTTTCAGGTGTTCGTATTCGTACATTTCGTATATTAAGGCCCAGTATTACCAAGTCCAGTTAGTATTTATCTGAGAGTTAATGGAAACAAATAGCACAACTAACCATGGTGATAACAAGTTTGAACTGTCAGATAAAGGCTAACTAGACTTGGTGATACCGGGCCTAAGTGTTTCAAGTGTTTTTTCGTAACTAAATTGGTAATTATACGCACTACAATAATTCATTGTATATCATATATATGCACGGTCAGATGCAAAAGCCTTTCGCGAGCTAACAGGTTATTGTATGCTAAATAAATTGGCCAAAATTGGTTTTTCACTTTTTTTTAAACATCTGATCCATAAATCAGAAAGATTTTAAAAAGCCCGTTTTAAAATTACCAAGTTTTGTTGGCCTTATTTTGTGAATTAGTGATAGCAAATACAGCATGGGTAACCATGGTGATAACAATTGTATAAACTGCCAGTTAGAGCTACTTCCATGTTGGTCATTTCGACACTTGGGTGCAGTTTCACGAAACATTGATTAACTTAATTAAGGATTAAAGTTGTTGTAATGCTATTAGTGTTAGAGCCCATATTACCAATAATAAAAATGTGTTAATTAAGCTAATTATTTCGAAATTCTGAAAACTCCCTCTAAGGAAAATCTAGTAGGGAAAACTAGATACTGGCACAGGTAGCTGAGTGGTTAACGCACTTGTTCCATGTGATCGGGAGGTAGTGGGCATGTCGGACCCGGTTCGATCCCCGCTACCGTCTATCTTTACAGGGTTTTTTCGTGGTTTCCCTCTGTAGTCTATAGGCTAATACCGGGATGGTTCCTACAATGGTCCACGACCGCTTCCTTCCCACTACCCATATAACCTTCATCTCATCATCCCATCATCTCATTAATCATTCATCCGACGCCAATAGATCTTAGTTATCATTACAGTGCGTCGTTGAAAAAACGCAATAGGCCTATATATAATATAATTGGGGTACAGAATTAAACCATTGGTATCCAAGGGTGATAACAAGTTAATCCTCTAATTATCGCTTAATCAACAAATTTATTATTCGAAAAACGAGACCTTATTACTTATTACTAATTCCGATTGATACATTAAAATAACAATTGTATAGGTACATCCAATTTGAACCACAAATTCAATCCTAGATTAATTTTATCACGATTTCCTAAAAATATATCAGTCAGATTTGAAATACGTAACAACTCGTCGATTTCAATGAAACACCAGCTTTTGACAGGTCTCCCATGTTCACAGCTTATGACGTCATGGCCCATGAGAGCAACGAGGCGAGGAGGCGCATTTCCGTGCATGTGCGCGATGACGTCATAGACTTGATGGTTTACAGAGGATAGGGGACTGATTCTCTAATACGTTTTATTTATTGTAAAGAAATTCTCTTAGCCGTGAAAGATCCATTTCCATTTTTAGAAACCATTTATATATTTACCTTTATACTTCTTTACCACATATTTTATAACTGAGATACGTTTCCGAGTGGCTAACACACTGTCATCAGGAGACCGGAGTTCGATTCCCGCCATGATCGACCATTCTGACAGGGGTTCTTCGTGGTCTCCCTCTGTCGTTCAGGGCAATACTGGGGTGGTTTTTTAACAACAGGTCACGACCGACTCCTTCCCACCATCCAAAAACACCTAATGAAATAACCTTTCATCTCATTTCTCAAATATCATTCACCGACGCCAATTGACCGTAGTCATCATTAGAGTGCCTGGTTAAACCCAATATAAGTAAATGAATATATATGTATTATATATATATATATATATATATATATATATATATATATATATATATATATATATATATATATATATATACACACACATTCATAGCATAATTATTCACCATTTTTTTTATTATTTTCATATCACCGGTACTGTTAATACTAATGTACTTTCTCATTATACGCTACCATCATTTTTTCACTAATCATTAATATTGGAATCATCATTATTGGAATATTTTTACTCAATTCATCATCATTAACTATTGTGATTTTTTCTTCTCAGTAATCTCTTAGTCTTAGTAGTAGTAATCTTAGTCTTCTCAAGTAATTAATTCAATTTGCCTTTATGATGTGTAATGTTTAATTGTGTCTTCATAATTATAATGTGCCTTTTGCAACCATATATAATACTATGGCATAGTCTTTATTTGCTGAAGATTTATATAATACAACCCCGATACGTGGAAAGGAGAAGGGCTGATTAGTATTAGCTTGGTATTCTCAAGTGGATGGTATAGTTCTGAAAACTATGCTAAATGCACCATGATTATGTACAATACACATTATACATACAAGATTGGAACAACAATTAAAAAACGGTTTTGTTGACACAATACTTGTAAACAAACATCGAAGTAATGTGTGAGAGGAAAAACTAATTACCGCCATAGTATTTTGTGAAACTCGTCTTACAGTTAGGCCAACCAAAAATAATACATCCTTTTTGGAGGGGGGAATGCTTAAACCATTTTTTGTGTGGATGTTGTATTTAACAATTTCCCATTGCACTTCCCCCCCCCCTCTTCATCCCCACAATTCGACCACTTGATGTAATAACGATAATTCCTTTCAGCTATTGTTTTCAACAACATTGACCTCCATTCATGTCGTCTCTCTCCCTGTCATACTGTAATCTCTAATCTAGTTATTACATTTCATAAAATCTGTCTCGTTTTACATTATGGTCCAGTATGTCTACATAGATCATGTACATAAATAAATAACATTAATCGTCTATTGATAATAAAGGTTAGCATCTCATCTATGGATCACTGCTTTCTGTAATGCAGTTGATGTACTTACGTAATCTGTCTGCTATAAATAAAAGTTCAGATGTAAAAAAAAAAAAGTCAACTGGCTTATAAGTGCAGCAGACAGAAAAAAAAACGCAAACAGTTTGGCATTGAAATGAGCTATCAAGAAATCTTTTAAAATGCATTCATCAGCACATGCAAGCATGCATGCGCTGTTCGCTCCCTGTGGTTAGAGAGGAGGAGTATTGAGGAGAAAATACTTTTTATTAATATGTAAGGTCATACAGAATAAATTAACGTTATATCAAAGTCTGGTTCACCTAAGTTCAAAACAGGCTGACCAACCTTACAATGGTCGATTATATGGCTAGACATGACGCGAGACGTTGGGTTTAAATGTAGACTTATTTTAGTGGTGAAATAATTGGCAGTTGGCTAGACTGAATACGTTCAAATTTGGAACGTGATTTAAAGTTTAGTTTCGAGTATAGGATGTGAATAGAATGTTTTATTCAGTACGAGCTGTTCCGTTTATTTGCATGGTAAGACAAATAAAATATATTTTCGTGAATAGGCTATATTTGATCCGGCAATGTTAACAAAAATTGTAAATATTAAACTATAGAGTAAAGGCTTTCAATTCATGTAATTTTACTCCGATATTTCTTACATTCCTTCTCACAACATCTTTCAGATTTGATATCCTAATTTCATGTTTAATTTTTTGTTTGTTTCTTTTTTTTTGTTCGGTTGCACTGGTCGGGTGATTTGTAGTTCATCAATCTTGAAACTTTCTGTGGGCACACGACTTATCCAATTTGGAAAATATGGTCTTAAGAAAAAATCAGTCGGATTGGGCGTCCTCTTTTGCGAAAAAAATCATTTCGAAATTCTGAAAACTCCCTCTAAGGAGAGCCTATAGTGGGGAAAACTGGATATCAAGCCTTTTCGAAAATCTTTGAAATGTTTTACTGAACTAGACTCTAGAGTACATGTTCACAATGTTACAATGGTACAAATGTTGATCTACTATGAAAAAGAAATCGCAATTCTTCGTTTCTTTCATTTTACAAAGTATTGTTACGTTTTCCTACCACACGATATAAGTCAATCAAGTCTATGTTTGTCACGTGGTCGATCTACTGTGGATATAATTTCGAAAAATGACCACATCATAAAACATGCAGAAAAAAATGCGTAAATTTCGAAATTTACGAAAATATCAAAAACTCGAAATTTGAATTGCCACATGTAGTTAATTCGATCGTCTTTATATACAATTGTATATACAAATATAATAATAATTCGTATATGAAAATTTAATTGTATATACAATTATTGAAATGTTTTTCTATTGCTCAGCTCTTATCATTTTTTGAAGAATTCACAAAATTGTTTCATTTTTTTCTCCCCAGACTCCTACTTTTAATTCCCCCCAGGCCCTCTTCTCCCAGTCCGTCCCTGTATTCATACATTGTTAGGATTCAACAATGCTTATCATTATATTATTATTATACATTTATCTGTGATTTTCTAATCGCCGCGAAAGTTTCATAAGTTCATTTCAGTCAGTAGACAATATTAACTGATAACTGTCTGATCCAGGAGGTTCAAAGTTCAAATGCTCCTGACCACCTCGCCTTGAGAGGATGATGTCAGTTTGTTTATTGTTGTTTATTGTTAGCTTCTGGACGTGTTGGTGTGCAGGGAAATGAGCTTGCCGACGAACCAGCGACAGATAATACTAAAAAGGAACTTGAAACACCTTCGAAATATAAAAAAATGGGAATAAAATAAAATAATAATAATTACTAAGCCTAACAATATATATACTTTTTAATAACATCGAAACTTGATACAAAATCATTGTTCCCCAATTAAGGCTATGGATGAAAGATATAAAGATGAACAATATAAAAATGTTAATAAAATAGGTAAGAAATAAATGAAACACCTTTAAAATATTGGAAAATGGATTAATATAAAACAAGAATAATTATTAGTGATAATTTAACAATTTTAATGAGATACCGGTATGTAAGAAATAAAAATAAAATCGTTTCAAGCCCGCTTGCAATAGGCTTCTGTCAAGTAACAAATGACAAACAATCGTCACCATAGCAATACAGCGAACTGGTGGACTGCCAAATATTCTGATTGGTCAATTCCAACTAGTGGACATTGTTGTCCCTCTCTTCCAACAATGAGTGACGTCACTTGACAGAAGCCTGTTGGAACGGATCATTTTTTTCTCGATAGGAGGATACAAGAGAATACCCTAACCCCCCCCCCCCCCAAAAAAAAAAAGATTTGGGTCAAACTTTCCAAACATGAGAAATTTACTATATTCAGATCCAGTTTTGATTGTTTTACGAATAATACATTTGTTGATCAATCAATAATGGGTGGATTAACTTTTTATTATCCTAGATTACCAATTATATATGTGTACTTCAATCAATGATCAACATATTCAATCAACACATTTTATGTTTTGTAAAACGCAGTGTTAATAAAATTAATACAAGTTTTATTGTCAGTTAGTTCCATTATCATGCACCTGCTCATTTGTACCCCCAAATAACCTATCTGTTAGAAGGGTCGTTGAGCAAACAATAATCATCAATTATCTTGATTTTTATATAATGCCATGTCAAATGAAGGGGTCAGAAGCCAAATGGTGTAAGTGACTTTTTCAAATCAATTGAGAAAAGTACATAGGGTATCATATAGCTAATATAGTCAAGATTTAGCTGCCAGAATGTAAGAGTGAACGTGGCTTGGCGTGTTTACTTAAAAAGAGGATGTGCCTATTCGAGGAAACGATCAAAACCTGACCCAAAAACCCTAATAAAAGCTCCTTTGTGATCTAACCGATTCCCCGGAATAGTAGCTTCTATGGAATTAATACACTTCAAGCCTTTCTTCACCATTGGTAGTATCGCTATTCCAGTATTCGCTCTTCAGCGCCTCCACGTTTTGCTATTCTTGACCGTGCTACAGAACGGCACTTTAGGGAAGGTTCTGTAGGCATTTATAGTTTGAAGGTAAATAACGACTATTTATTCACAATTAATAATGATATGGTATGGTGGGCGCTGAAGAGCGAATACTGGAATAGCAATACTACCAAGAGTGAAGAACGGCTTGGCGTGTAGGAATGCCGTAGACAAGCTACTGTTTCGGGGAATCGGTAAGAGCACAGAGGAGCTTTTGTTAGGGTTTTGGGGTTAGGTTATGATCGTTTCCTCGAATAGGCCATCCTCTTTCTAAGTAAACACGCCAAGCCACGTTCACTCTTGGTAGTATCTTTATTCCGATATTCGCTCTTCAGGCTCCCCGGTATGATACATAATATATTCAGTGTCAACAATAATGCAGTAATTTTAGTCTGGAGTAAAGAGTTTTAATGAAAAGTATTAAAAATATCCTATATCTTTGGTTAAGAATAACTGAACAACTACCGGTACAGGTAGCCGAGTGGTTAGCGCACTTGCTCCATGTGACCCGGGAGGTAGTGGGCATGTCGGACCCGGTTCGATCCCCGCTACCGTCCATCTTTACAGGGGTTTTTCGTGGTTTCCCTATGTAGTCTAGGCTAATGCCGGGATGGTTCCCACAATATAGGCCACGACCGATTCCTTCCCACTATCCTTTCCATTACCCATAAAACCTTCATGTCATCATCCCATCATCTCATTAATCATTCACCTGACGCCAATAGATCTCAGTAATTATTACAGTGCGTCGTTAAAACCCAATATGAAAAAAAAACTGAACAACTATATAATATAATGTAAGTTTCCAACTAATTTTTCAATTTAATAAAATATTCAATATATTTAACCTAGTGGCAAAACTGAATCCCTTGCCTACATTTCATCCAATAATTTGGCCACTTGAACCAGTTGACCTCTGACCCCGTTCAAATGATCATATTCTCACCTGAGCTAGTTTTCGGTATCGGCGGCGACGGTCTCATACCCACCGTCGTCTCATCATTAGCGTTCTCCCTTCTCTTCCTGCCCCTCTGACGTACTCTCTCCAGGGATAGACCTGCTTTATCTGCCTCTTCCTCCAACACCTGTCACGTGACACACGACACGGTTCTGGTGAGTCTAGACTTGGTGCTAGACGTCTGGGGGTGGGGCGGGGGGCGGCGGCGGCGGCGGTGGTGGCGCGAGGGGGCGGGTGTGCTTTTAACAGGTCATCGTGCATAGTAACTACACAATTAGACATCGGGGGGTTCAACTTTTTAGAACGAATGAATTTCTTTATTTTTATTAATAATTTGTTTCTGTGATGACCTAATTTGTCGTTGTGTTTCGATATTTGTTTTAACTTGGAATTTGATAAATTACTCAGTTTTATGTTCATATATTTGTGAATTTTTTAAAGGGGATGACAGACCTGAAACTAGATTTTAATTAATAATGAGGGAATCATCATCTCCATTTCAGAAATGATCATTCATTTTCTTGTCCTCCAGAGACTATGCGTCATGACGTAGGCATTACCGATTCTCTAAATGAACATAAACAGAATTGTGTAATGTATATACGCCACGATCCAGAAAAAGGGCCCGGGGGACCAATAAATGAATTTCAATTTCTGAAATTGAGATGTTTATTTCTAGTTTTATCTAAAATTACGAGAATATATATCGTCATCATTCGTTAAAATCAAGGATAAGGGTTGTGATGTCCTTTAAGGGTACTTGTGAGTCGATTTAGCGAAATGTCAGTCATATGAGAACAGAGATGAGATGTCAAAATACTAACAGGCTTCTGGTCAAGTGATATCACTCATTGTTGAAAAAGACGGACAACAATGTCATTGATTTTAACCAATCACAATCTTTAATAGTTTCCCAGTTCGCTGTATTGATATAACATTGATAAAACGATTGTTGTAGTCATTTATTACTTGGAAGAATCATATCCTTTATAATAATATAGGCTTCTATAGTTAATAGGTTTCTTTCAAGTGGTGTCACACTTGATAATAATAGACAACAATATCCCCCAAATGTGTTCTTCAATTTTATTTGCTCCATGTTATGTTTTATGTACGTTTTATGTTTATAATAATTCGGTATTTTACTTTATTTCGTTTGCTCCCAACTTTTCAACCCAATAAACATGCAATCTCCCAATGGAAATGTATATTTTTAATAAGATGGTGTATTCGCATGAGAAATTATTTAGTACAAATTTTAGGCTATAGGCCTACAATTCAAAAAACATGATTTTCCGACTGTAGAACTGTGAAAATGTCCGGATCCGAGGTTAATCATTTTGTATGCATAAATAATTTAGAAGGAATTGAATAGATACGTATGGCTGTAGTATTTGAATTTTTATTTCTGATAACGTTCGAAAGTTATCAGCATAGAATTGATATTTCGCTACATCGACTCTCGAGTAAAGCCCGTATCACACTTGGTGCAATTACAACGGCGAAGTTCCAACAACCGGAACTCAAAAGTTTGTGTTACAGTCAATCATTGAAGTGGCTGTTTACAAACACCACTAGTCTTGCATGGTAACTGATATAGTATAACTGTTAATTTGTCTTTACTTCAATAACATCGAAACTTGATACAAAATCATCGTTCTCCAATTAAAGTTATGGATGAAAGATAGGATCGTTTAAACGGGGCTCTACAAGGGCGATCCTACCCCCCCCCCCCACCAAAAAAATATATAAATATAGGGCCTACATAAAGTTATGGTTAAAATTATGGGTAACTTTAATTATAAAGAGGATTCCTTTATTAAATTATTAAATATAATCAAAAACACTCTGAATTTCAATTTTGATATTCATGTATTATTTTCTTAATTTGATCATCTGTAGACTTATTGCCGAAGCAATAATATCATTTGTGATGACAGATTGCTTCATCATCATCACTGTTGATTTAGATTAAATTATGTTAGTTTTAGGCTATAATAACTTGGTCCATATGTTAAGTTGATCAAGTTGTAATTGGTTAGGATGGTTAACTTAGTTACATCATGTAATCTCTCGTCAATTTGAACTACTCGCAGCAACAACAACTCCCGCCACGGGCAGTGTTGAATCCAGCTCGTTTGCCCCCCCCCCCCCCCCCTCTAGATGAAAACTTTAAGCACTAGGTATAAGGTATATAGTGTATTTTTTTGAGAAACTTGTATTTCGGTTTTCTCGTTCCCCCCCCCCCCCCCCCCCCGGGAAACACCAAAGTTCTGCCGCAACAGAATCTCTGAATTTAACACTATGGCCACGGGTTGAGACATACCCTGGGGCCGAATCAAGATGCATTGAGGGTTGAACGCAACCCTCAATGCATCTTGGGCCGAATTCACAAAAGGTCATAGCTTTGATCGGTATCAACTCTGAGCCCGATCAAAGTTGCTACAAAGATATTATACCGATCAACTTTGATACTGTCACAAAGATAATAATAATAGATTGATAATAATAATAATAGATCTAACTCAAAATTGAAATTGAAAAATCAAAAATAATAAACAAAATTTAGTATTATCTCTAGAAATTGTCGTAACTTTGAGCCGGATCAAAGTTATGACTTTTTGTGAATTCGGCCCCAGAAGTCTAGCTTCACATACACCTTGCCATCAATCAGCACTTTCAAAATTGACTGAAAAGTAAAACCCTGACCTGTCATTGGTTCACAGCTTCGTCATTGTGACATAAACGACTGAATGTCGCATGCTGTGGGAAGGTTGAATGAAAAGTTGAAAGTAGTTTGAAGTTGGATTGAATTGATAAATTGACGAAAAATATAACCCATATGATGAACTAACCCGAAGAAAAAAATACCCCTGAAAAAAATACTCTCTTTAGATTCCTTATAAGGAATGGGTAAACATACCCCTACGATTTGACGAAACTATAGTGAGAAAAAAATACCCCTGAAAAAATGAGGGTAGCTATAATAGTGGGGTTTGGTTAGGTTTCGTCAAATTGATCAGCTGGTATTTTTTCCTCAAGTTATTTTACTAGAATATTTTCCTATGTTTATATTTACAGTGTTTATATTTTTATATTTAAAAATTGTAATTAATTAACTATAGTGTAAAGGTCTTCAATTCATACAATTTTACTCCGATACTTCTTGCATTCTCCTCATAACAACAGCTTTCAGATTTGATATCTTAATTTCATACCCAAGATTTGTTTAATTATTTTGTTTATTTTTATTTTTGTTCGGTTGCACTGTTCGGATGATTTGTAGTTCATCAATCTTGAAACTATTTGAACTTATAAGTTCAAATATACAGGAAGTTCAATTTTTCCATTGTATGTGTTTCCAGGGATAATGAGTAGTCATTTTGGCCTTAGCGCATGCGTGCAGCGAGCAACGTTGCCCGCGTGGTCTGCAAGCAAGTGTGACACGGGCTGATCGAGAATTACATCAGGTTATTATTCTCAGGCGGTTTCTGGTCTTCTGGGTGCAGGCAACTGAGATATTGGCGGACGACGACATAAACTTGGCTCAAATTACCCACTTTTTGTTTCTTTATTTATGAATAAGTGAGAAATGTACAACATTGAACTCCCACTACACTTCGAGGTAAATCAAAAACTGTACTGGAAAATATTACCTTTGTACTTTTGGAGTAAGTTGATATACCAAACACTATATAGGAGAGATGATGTGAGATATACAAGATTGTTTTGGTTCTATTTGTAATTTATTTGTATTTGTACAAATATTTGATGTATTTTCAATTTGTAAGTTTTCCCATTTTTTTCTATTGAAATATTGATTGTATTCCTATTGTTTTATAGTCGATTGAGGCACTATAAGGTGGTAAAAGCAGCCCCCGTGGCTCAGTCAACTGTGCAACTGTGCGTGAGTTCGAGTACCGCATAAGGCATGTGTTTTTGTAAACGTCCTTTTACCTATCTTCATCGTTCCATTATCATACGCTCATTCGTACTACAATTTGGCTGTTGGTGAGGTCGTTAAGCAGCATTAAAATAAAATAAGGTAGTAAACGTTAACCGGGCGACCCCACACGTACAACCTTTACGTTGTTCAGTGGACCTGCATTTCCAACCCCCTTTTACGACCGACACATCGTTCCTGATTCAAACCCTGATAACTCCCACTGGCGAATCATCCAGATGAAAGATATACTACCAAGACCATGACTTTACTACACCTTAAGGGAACAGCAGGGATAGTGGTTGCAAGGCTGCCATTTTGGTGGCAACTGAAATAGATTAACCTGTATAGGCTGCAAGTACGCTACTAATAGTGACTAGAAGAACTGAAAAGAAGGCAAAAGGACATCCAGTAAATTGCCACAAAAATGGCAGCTTTCAACTTCAAAGTAATTCATCAATGCTGTTTGCGTCCTCTGGGTTCACAATCTATTATATTTCATAATATTATATTTCAATCTATTTGACTAAAATGGTAACTATTTAACTATGGTGGAACGAGAGGAGTCAATTGGTTCTGAGCTAGCGCTAGTAGTCTAGATGCACTCTCTACAGTCGCGCTGGTCGAGACTGCTTTTATTTTACTAGCGCTAACGCTCGAGTAGCGGCTGGAAAGTCATACTAAATGCAGAGGTAGGCAAGGGGGTTGAAGATGTGTACAGTAAATTTATTCCAGTTCTTCCGTAAGCACGTGTCTTGGTAGAAAATCTATTGTCTGTGATAGTGATGACAGTTTATGATATATTTATTATAATTATTTCACATATTGCATATTGTATATTATAATTTGACCTTCCATATGGAATTTTGTTAATTCCAGGCATTGTTTTCAACATGTTTTGTAATATCTTATTTTTAAGGGACTGAATTGAAAGTAATGAAATAAGTTAAATAGTCCCAAAACCTGTCACCAGTGGAAGTTCAGTGTTCACAAACCTCAAAGATAAAATTAGCTATAGCTTATATATAGGGGGAATTTAGATTGTTTCAACTTACTGGTCAGTATTTATTTTATGAATTCAATGCATTAATTTATATTTTATATTTTTATTGTTTTAGTACGCGGTAAAGATTATTAACATTTTATAATTCGTAAAATAAAGTACAATTCTGACTCTAATTGGTAGAACCTCGATGCTGAATTGATATGCCATTTCAGAATAGTCAATATTCACGCCATTCTAACAATACAAATCTTCTCAGAATATACCGGTACTCCAAAAAATATTCATAATATTTTATTAGGTGGTGCATTTTATATTTCATATTTATGTGCCTTGGAGATCGTCCAATTAATCTTACACCAAGTTGAGAAGCCAAAAAAGTATAATAGCAATCTGTCAAACCAATGCTTACTTTTTATGTTGATACACCTAGGTACCATCATTTATCTTCTGAAAACATCGCAGCTTATAGTTCGCGATTGTTCTCATTATAAGGCTAGCGTACCAGCTACCTAATATATAGCTTACTTCAGTGTATTTTTTTTTTTGTGAAGAACATTATTTTTGAAAAAGTTTCCGCTGCACTTCAGCTTTTCCCCGTACAGAAAGTATTAAAATGTGGCATCATTCTAGAATGTAGATAGTAAAGAGGACAGAAACGTTTTCACTTGTAAAAGGAAGAGCACAGCTGTCAGAAAAGTGATTTATAATATTTTCATATTTAAAATTACATTTGATTATGAAAATTCAAGTTAGTTTAAAGAAAGATAGATTCAATTATGGCACTTGCCGGTTACAAAAACGTGATATTGTTGTATTATTTCATGCAGAAATTATTTTCATTAAAATTTCATCAAAATATTATCCATTAGATAGTTGATCCGTTAACTTTATAATTATTATTATATCTGCATGTTCTCTAACCGCTCTCAAGTTATTACAGAACACAAATAATTCACTCCTATTTTAATGCTTTTATTCCTGTAGAAGTAGGTCGACCCTTCTTCATTTATTAGAGATAAATGAGTAAAACGTTGCAATTTCTAAAAGCTAAATTGCATTATAAATCCAACGTACACACCTTGAGGAAGTTTGTCTTTGTCATAAATCCCCATTTGGATTCCCAACATCTCTCCGCTAACTCTTGTAAGCCCACCGTCTCTTTCCTACACAGAAAAACAACAATTAATAATAATCATAACGAAACGTATTTATAACAATTATTATAAATATACATTAGAGCTTGACTTGAAGTTTTCTTCTCTTAAACTAGCACTCGTTTTTGATGATGATTCTCCACACTGATCACCGTCTAACTGCATACACCTGTCAAAATTGTCCAAAAAGGATTGTTAGGCTTAGAGGGCAGTGAAAGCACTAACTATTCGTAAAAAAAGTGTTCAGAAAACCTATTTGAAAATAGAATTGTTCGAAAAAACTGTTTGAATAATAATGCTGTATTTAGATATTTCGGCTAGCTTAAAGGACATCACAACCTCGAAAATAGATTTGAAAGAATAATGACGATTTTTATTTTCCCAATTTTGAAGAAAACTAGAAATCATTATCTCAATTTCAAGAATTATAATATTTTTTTTTTGTCCTCCAGAGACCACAAATCATGACGTAGGCATTACCGATACTGTATAGAAACATACACAAAATCGAGTGTTGTCTGCGTCACTACTCAGAAAAAGGGCCGGGTCCTGGAGGACAAATAAATAAATAATAATTTCTTGAAGTGAGATGATGATTTTCAGTTTTCTCTAAAATTAGGGAATTAAAAACCGTCGTAATTCTTTGGAATTTAGTTTCAGGGTTGTGATGACCTTTAATGTTGTGATGTTGTGAACATCATATAGGTTAGTTTAGTATATAGGTTAGGTCAAAGGTTGGATAATTCAACTTATAAATTTAACTTTCTGGTTAAATATATTTGCGCTCTCAATGTTTCAAAATATGATCAATATTATTTTAAGGGGTGAAAGACTCCTTCAAGCCCACATATAGGCTAACCAAAATACTGAGACGAGTGGTCGAGTGGCTAGCACACTGGACCGTCATTCAAAAGACCATGGTTTGATTCCCGCCTTGGTCGATCATCCCGACAGTTTTTTCTCGTAATAATTTTCCTCTGTCGTTCAGGTCAACACTATGAAGGTTCCTTGACAGGCCACGACCGACTCCTTCCCACTATACAAAAAACTTATCAAAATAACCTTACATCTCATTATCTCATATATTGTTCACCGACGCCAATAGATCTAGGTCATCAATAAGTCCTTCGCTAAAAAAAAAAATACAAATAGGCCCACAAAATCATCATTGAAGTTTCATTTTTGAACAGTTAGTAGCACCCCAGGTTAGGGTTGGGTTGTGTTTAGAGAGTTTTGAACAGTTAGTATAGCACCCCAGGTTAGGGTTGGGTTGGGTTTAGAGAGTTTTGAACAGTTAGTAAGCACCCCAGGTTAGGGTTGGGTTGGGTTTAGAGAGTTTTGAACAGTTAGTAGCACCCCAGGTTAGGGTTGGGTTGGGTTTAGAGAGTTTTGAACAGTTAGTAGCACCCCAGGTTAGGGTTGGGTTGGGTTTAGAGAGTTTTGAACAGTTAGTAGCACCCCAGGTTAGGGTTGGGTTGGGTTTAGAGAGTTTTGAACAACCTTGGCATGTGGGTTAGGATGTATAGTATCACAGTGAGCAGTGCACAGACTCGTCTGAGGTATTAGTAATTTCATGCAATTGGATGAGCGTAGTAAAGATTTCCATTTCATTTTATGTATACTGAAAATATTGGGGCTCATTCCTATGTACTTATAATCATCACCATCACCGCTCATTCATATCCCCAAATAACCTGGCTAATTATGGGGTCGTTAAACAATCATCATCATCATAAATCATTAGATGAGCTCTGTGGTGAAACCCCCATGCGACTCTTACAGTAATTTCATTTATTGTGGGCAACTGAAGAGCATATACCGGAATAAAGTCGACTCGGTTGTCACATGTATTTGGATGTCCAACCCTATCACATCTGATAACCATCTATTCATATACCCCGAAGCCCATGTCACACGAGCGAATCGACTTTATTCCGATATACGCTCTTCAGCATCTCCATTTATTGCTGCCTTTTCCTATAGCGTTAAAAGTATAAATAAAAGTTGTAAAAAGCTGTGTAGCGTGTTAAATACTTTGTTGTTGTTTGTTGGTGAACCTGGGTGAGAGACAAATCCAATTTGTTTCAGTTTAATTATTGCCATTCATTGCACTTACAATATACCATCCTGTCGAACAACGTGATTGGTTGATGTCCCAGCAGGTTTACCAACTGACTGCTTCTCCTTAGCGTCGTCCTTTTTACCAGACATGACCCGTTTAACGGCAACGAGGGAAACCTGTCAAACAAGACCGTCAACGTGTTGTCTCAGTTATCCGACGGCCTCTACAATTGATCTGGAAACTTTTACAAGAAAACTTGAAAGGTTTATTCGTTTGTTTTGTTTTATTTTTTAGCCTCTTGGGAAGGAGTGCACAAGTTCTTTGGGATCTTGTCGTGCAGATGTGGGGAGGAATCGGTTGTGGCCTGTGATAGTGTAGGAAACCATGGATTCCGGTATTCATTTTATCGACTGAGGAAAACACGATAAACTGAGACGAATGGCCGAGTGGTTAATACACTGAATTGTCATTCAGGAGACCCGGGTTCGATTCCCGCCATGGTCGACCATCCTGACAGGGGTTTTTCGTGGTTTCTCTATGTCGTTCACGTCAATACTGGGATGGTTCCATAATAACAAGCCACGACCGACTCTTTCACAATTTCTAAAAACACCAAATAAAATGACCTTTCATCTCATTATCTCATATACTATATTCATCGACGCCAATAAATCGTAGTCATCAGTACAGTGCGTTGTTTATCATAATATATAAAAAGAAACACAAGAAATGTCAAAAAGTGAATGAAATCGAACCCCGATCTGCTGTTTAACGGTTCTGCGACTGCTCAGTAGGCCTATAATTTCGAAATTTTGTTTTTCAACTTCCTTAAAATGTGATGGTGTTTGTGAATAAATTTCTAGTCGCATAAGAAATTATTTGAATAACCGGTGGTGGAGAAAGGGGGGGGGGGATCCTCGTTAATTCGGTAATTAATCCATGTGTGAAAAAAACTAATATTTCCCATTATATTGGGCCATTTTTCGCGGAAATTCGCATTGAATTTATGAAAATTAGCCAGTTTCTTAACTGGTGTTGGATAACTAAGCATTTCTCTTCAGGGACGAAGGTGTAAGCGAAAATATCGCTTTGGGGATGGTATTAACATACCCCTCCCCCCTTTCTCCTCCTCCACTCAATTTAACCACTGTTTGCTTTACATGTCAACAGTGTGAAACCTTTCGATGGCATCTGGTCATTCATTACGGTATTTTTTTTCATCATTATTCTTTTCAGTTTACACTTCCACATAAATTATTCACATTTCTAAATTATAACATTGCAATATTTAAAAAGAAGGTATTCAATTCAATTATTAATAATTGACTCACAGCATTCGGTAAAACTGCTTTACACTATATCTACTGAAAATTACGATAGAAAACTCATATACATTTTCCAGGACGATTTTAAGTAGAAAAAATACTATATTGATTGGTGTGTATATCCACGAGCTGAAAAGTTTTTTTTCAAGGTGTTTTATTTAGAGTATACAAAGTTCATAATTGACACCATAAATAATTCCCACAAAGCCAGAGGCTTATCTGTGGAACATACATGTTAGATACAAATCATACAGACGTGTAAATTTAAAGAAAGGTATAAATAATTATTTGAAACTTCAAAATTGAACTATAATAACAAAACAAACAAGTACCAACAGAAGAAAAACATTAGACATCTGAATTTTGAATTCTCACGATAATATATGTGATTAAGTAAACAGTTTACAATCATTGACCACGCAGAGTGGTTCATTGATGTTGCGGCTATCCTCTCATCGAATTAGACCTCGCTGTCGATGCGCCTTAAAACCCTAATATTCATTCATTCATTCGAATTTATTTTATTCATCACATAGGCCTACACACATACACATTCATCGAATAATAACATGAACAAAACCCATAACAACATAAAGCAAAACAATTTCGAGAAATATGAAATAGACATAGCAGTAAGTATAATGCAATCGCATTTGATAATTATTGATAATTATTTGATAATTATTAATTACGGAAATAATAAAACATTTTAGTTGTCCAGAGCGACCGTCCTCTATAGTCTATCACACACCACTAACGCGCGGGTAGTTCGCGCCTTCTGCATTCGTGTACACAAGTGCATGTATACTTTTTATCAACTACATTTTAATCCTACCTGAATGTAGTGTCAAAACAGTACATGTGTTTATCCGGTAACTTATAGGCCTATTTCACTGAAACACAATACACAAAAATAGCAGCTGAATCATCCACAGATTCTTTACTGGACAACTAAAATGTGTTATTATTTCCGTTTCCAAGGCAACCAATGGGAAATAGTGCACTCTACAGGAGATAAAAGCAATTATCTTACAATTGATTGGGGAAGAATACAGTCAAGTGTATGTATGCAGCCAGTAAAGCGAAGTAATTGAAACGATTCTTTGGTAAAGTGAACATGAACAAGAATGAAACAATATACTTGACAATTGCTCGTAAAGGAACGAAGGATGAAATAAATGATATAAAATTGATTCATGATCTAATGAGAAAATTGATTTGTTATTTTGTTATTTTTTTTAATTTTTTTTATTCATTTATTTATTTGTCAATTTAAGATTATACAGAAAAGTTCACATAGGTAGCCAGCCTATAGCTAATAGTTACGTGCCACCGACCATCTTTAAATTTTTTTTTTCTCTGTAGCCCGATTAAATGCTGGGATGGTTCTGCAATACAGGCCACGACCGATTCCTTTTCTTACTATCCTTCCCGGATTGCCTTCTTTTCATCATCCTATTATCTCATAAATCTTTCATCGGATGCCAATAGATATTAGGTTAGCCTTACAGTGCGTCGTTCAACCCATATATATATATATATATATATATATATATATATATATATATATATATATATATATATATATATATATATGAATATAAACGACATTCTTTGATAATAACAAATACATCTGTAATTAATAATTTATAAAATACATTCATAATCACACCAATTATGTAAAAAAAATGCATCTTGTTCCTCCATATTAATTGACTTGATTTTGAAGGGGTATGTACTGAAAACTTATTTTCATTTTAATAAAAAATTGCTGATTTCATTATTCGCAAAAACTCTCCAGGGTATTCTCTTGACGAAAACTAAAATCTCAATCAGCCAATTCATCTCGTCTCTCTCGATATAGCGAGCCTAAAATCCCCGGACACGATTATTTCTTCAAGAGTCAGGTGTAGTCTCCACATATACGCTCATTCAACAAACAATGTTATTTGTGTGTGTTGGATTTGGTTGTACGCTTGTTTTGTGTGGGGAGGTCATTGTTACGAGCGTTTTTGACGAGTAAACCTGGTAAAAATAGGACCACATACTAACTAGTACGAGGTGTGTGTGTGGCGGGGGGGGGGGGGGGGAGGAGGGGTAGGGGGGGATCGTGCATGCTGTACAGCGTGTTGAGCTGCGGGGGACATGATTTTTAAAATACAACTAACATAATATTGCTTTTTTTCTACTCTTTAGATTCTAGTATTCTAAGCCATGTAATTATTATCGATGGAGTGGAGGGATAATAATGTCTAGACGCTACGTCATGGAACGTCACTACTCCTCTCTCTCTCTCTCTCTCTCTCTCTCTCTCTCTCTCTCTCTCTCTATACCCTCCCTCTTCCCTCCCACCACGACCATTCTAGGTCTCTCTTTTCGTCCTCCAGACAAAACATGCCTCCCATTTTTCTCTCTCCAACCAGTGCTAACGTCGGCCGCTGCACGCTCTCTCTCTCTCCCTCTCTCTCTCTATCACACATCTCCCCGCTCTTCGCCATCCTGGTCGTTGATATTGATTTTATGCTTCTTGCATCGTATGAGTGCAATAGGCGAGTACGTTGCTATAGCCACTGAGCTACTCCACCAACCCCCTTGAGCGGACGATAGTCAGTCACCCCCGTTGCTACAGCCACTGAGCTACTCCACCAACCCCCTTGAGCGGACGATAGACAGTCACCCCCATTGCTATAGCCACTGAGCTACCCCACCAACCCCCTTGAGCGGATGATAGACAGTCACCCCCGTAGCTGAGTCACTGAGCTACCCCACCAACCCCCTTGAGCGGACGATAGACAGTCACCCCCGTTGCTATAGCCACTGAGCTACTCCACCAACCCCCTTGAGCGGACGATAGACAGTCACCCCCATTGCTACAGCCACTGAGCTACTCCACCAACCCCCTTGAGCGGACGATAGACAGTCACCCCCATTGCTACAGCCACTGAGCTACTCCACCAACCCCCTTGAGCGGACGATAGACAGTCACCCCCGTTGCTATAGCCACTGAGCTACCCCACCAACCCCCTTGAGCGGACGATAGTCAGTCACCCCCGTTGCTACAGCCACTGAGCTACTCCACCAACCCCCTTGAGCGGACGATAGACAGTCACCCCCATTGCTATAGCCACTGAGCTACCCCACCAACCCCCTTGAGCGGACGATAGTCAGTCACCCCCGTAGCTGAGTCACTGAGCTACCCCACCAACCCCCTTGAGCGGACGATAGTCAGTCACCCCCGTAGCTGAGTTACTGAGCTACTCCACCAACCCCCTTGAGCGGACGATAGACAGTCACCCCCGTAGCTGAGTCACTGAGCTACCCCACCAACCCCCTTGAGCGGATTATAGACAGTCACCCCCGTAGCTGAGTCACTGAGCCACCCCACCAACCCTCTTGAGCGGACGATATTATGATGCCCTTACATTCACCCCTGATGCTGAGTCGCAACTTGTGCCTACAGGGCCGCATTAAGGCACAGGCTCACTAAGCCCGAGCCTAGGGCTCCAAATATGCACCAGTCAATTGAATTAAAAAAATACATAATTATAGAAAGTATTTATTTATTTAAAGTATCAATTTATTTCTTCATTTGTATTTATTTCAAGAGAAGTACATTGTTATTTTCATTCCCGTTGTGGGATGACAATTAGTCATGAATAGAGTATTTAAAACACAGCTCGCAACATATTGTTTGAAAATTATATATTTGATGGTAAATTGGTTTTAAAGTGAATGTGGGGTTGGCGGAAGGTGGAAGGGGCGTAAACATTTTTGAGCCCAGGGGAACAAAATGTTCAACACTGCCTTGAATACATTGTTTGTTCATCCATTGTTGTGTATTTTTTATTTAAAGGTCCACGTTAGCATGAACTTTGGATGCTAATTCTCAGTATACCGAAGATCAAATTACGTTTTTCTGTTTGTATGCAGTTTTCATTCTTGTATTTTTTAGGCTTCCGGCTTCGCTTTTATAAAATCTAGGTTTACTTTAGCACTTCCGTGTAATATATAGCTATTTATTGAGCTTTCAAAGTAAGGTATTCTAATTCATAATATTACAACAATGAAAATGTATTATTGTATTTTCTCTGTTATAAGAAATGTTCCCGTTGATATCGCTAAGCGAGCAATGATTATAAATCATACAAATATAGAAGAGCCAACAATAAAAAAGAATTTATGAAAGAAAAGTTTGATATATTAATATCACCGTTTTATAATAATTTATTATAACATTGTGTTTGGTCAAACGACTTGTTATTTTTGTTAACTAGCTGCAATTTCAGATCTTTCATGATATATGATACGAGTTTTCTTCAGAAACTAAATTCTACGTGATTATTTCCTTCTTATATTCCTGTATTACCTCGTAAACTGAATGAATCTAAGTGTGTCTAGTGTTGTAAGAAAGAAAGATAGTAGAGAGCGCTGGCCCGATACTGAATTCATGTCTCCTGCCCAAGTAGAAGTGAGACTATCTTTATCTCCGTCTGTTCTTCGGTCCTTGTTGCGCCGTCTAGACCGACTCTCAGACATCTAGCCACACATTGCTGTTTCGCTGTAATGTCTAGCTAGCAGTGCTACTCTCGGCCTTCCAGTCTGTGTGTACTGCCTGCCTGTTACTGATTACTAGAGAATGCATTTTATACTACCATTGTTGATCAATCGGTGCATACACTAAACATATTTCACTACGTTCCATTTTATTCGAAAGTAAATATTTAAATGAATTAGGATAAGTCAATTTCCGTTACGTATGAAATGGATATATATATATATATATATATATATATATATATATATATATATATATATATATATATTATATATATATATATACATTTATATATGTTGGTGCATCTGATGCATTTTAATCATAGTAATGAGATGCTAGTTTATCGGACTTGGGCCAGACAGGTTGAAGAACAACACCCAGGGGCATCGTAAAGTAGACTCTCTCGACATTTATATATCGGATGGAAAAAATATCCCCCAGCATATATTTTTAATTTTATTGGAAATTGTGGGATTAAAAGCTGTCCTTTCGAAGCAGTGCAGTTGCGTCTAGTCCCCCAGCGTGATTCCGCTTTTGCTCGCTAGAGTATTGAACACTTGATTGAAGCAGGTTGTCCACCAGCGTGGGAAGAAACACAAACTGTCTGCTCAAAGAAGTACCAATACCAACCAATTTATTCCATGAATAGTAAATGAACCAGAAGGTAAACTACTTCGTGGATGGTTTTACAAAACAATCGACTCGTAAAACCGTCTTGGCATGTTTATTCGTCTAGCGTATTTTCGTATGTGAGTGTTCGTTTGTTGGTAGTATTGACTTTATCCCCTCTCCTACCTCCACCTCATCTGTACGGCGACGTGAAGATAGCTGCTGGATAGACACCGGTACGAGATTCAGTTGATCATAAAACCCTGTGCGGTGATGTTGTAGTGCTTTCGCCCACTTTTTATCAACTTACCCGAGCGAAAGAAACCTTTGGCTTCGATTATCAAGAGCATAACATGCTGAATTCTAGCCACGGTTCCGCACTGTGTATGAACACTCATAAGTAACAGTTACGTTTAGTCAATTTGCCGGTTATTTGAGTATGTCTCCTCAAACTCTTCTTTGTCTAGACTAGGACGAACGGGTTGACTTGAAAGACTGTCGAAAATCATGAATCTAATGTTATTTTCATTGTAACAAATGAAGAGAAAACGAAGATTGGCTTAAACAACATGACAATCATCCTTATCAAATTACGTGTGCAAAACTGTTCGATTGTTATGTTTTTTCTCAAGCAGCCAGCTTTGATTATATAAGTTCACGTGTTCTGTACTGGGTTTATTCAAACATGAATAATATTATTATATTTTAATATATTATGCTAATTTACTCTCTTGTAGCTGTATAATCTACATTGTAAATTATTTCTCGCATCTAATAGCAAATCCGCTTACTTATAACCACGCCCCCCTTTTACGTTTTATCCACGAGGTCACATTAAATTGCGAAACGTAAATTACATCATGGAAACGAAAGTGTAATTCAATAATCAAGTTTGTACATTTTGAGAAAAACTTTTTTCGATTACTTGAATTTTACGTTCAATGTTCTGAGACTATCTTAGTTTTCCCGTTGTTCATTTATATAATGAAAAAATAATCCCTCTGTAATATTATGTACCACCACCCTTGTAGTCGTTATGATTTGGTAACATTCCACGGTGAAAAGTCTTGCAAGTCTTCATTGTTGGCATAAGTTCAGCATTCAGCTGCTCCAAGCTGCCAGTAAGTGCCCTTTTTGGACGAGTTCCAATTGCAAACAAAAACTCACGACGAAAAGCAAATTTTCGACCAAAGTCCATTATCGAGAAAAAAGGCAAAAATCAGTGTCAGTGTTTTTTTTAATTACCACCAATTCACCATCATCTCAAACAATAATTAATTCTTTTCGAACTTGACACCAATGTGATTAATTCAGGTAAACACAATTTCCATTATTTTAACTACGAAGTGAAAAGGTTCTTCTGAACAATCTATTACGAAGTCTCGAACAGTATTAATAGTAACAAAAGTGCATCACATCAAGATGCGTCTAGGCCTATCTATTGACATGCCATGCAATGCTGTTGTACTACACATGCTATCACTGTCAACGAAACTCAATTCACGTCAAGATTATCATTATTCTACGGCATCCTCGTCAACAGATACGAATACGAGAAGTTAGCTTTAAAATCGCAACAATCAAGAACCCCAACGGGTACATTGTTGTGAAAACGACGGCGAACTGCAGACCGGGTAAGTATTACCGCTACGCCTTGTCGACTTGCGAACTGTGGTCTCTATGTTGCCTTCTCATAGGCATTCACTTGACAACGGCAGTTGGGCTTGGACGTGACGAAACCAACAACAATATAGGCGCACAACAATTAACTACAATTAAACAAAGCGGTACTACTGCCCACCAACATCTTCTAGCTATACTTGCAACGAACAGTGATAGTTATAATAATCGAATCGATCAGCAGTTCAATGAAAGACCGAATACGATAACGACGCATCGATGTGTTCAAACTCACTTGAAAAGGTTTACGAAAATTAGAACTAATATAGGTACCAATGAATTAGATACGCGTAAAATTAGGGATGTTAGTGAAATTACAAATGCACATTTATTAAATAATAATAGTAATAGAGAAGAAGATGTGGAAGAAGAATCAGTGACAACCCTATCGCCACCGACTTCGAGTACAATCGCGACGAGTACATCGTCAAAGGTGTCGATTCTTCAACCTCCTGTCGCTACGCCAGTGGCCAACCAAGATCTACCAATGTCGCCTGTTCACCCGACTACTATGGATACGAGTAAGTACATCTATTCTGTTTTCCTCCACTGGTTCCAACTGGCAGGCCCGGGATTGACTCCCAACTGTTGCCAATGTGTTGTGTAACGCTCAGTAAACACTAAACAGCGATAGAAAATCCCTCACGATCCAGTTTGCTTTACCTTTGAGGCTGAGATGGATATATTTTAGATAAAAGTAGCGGATATTGCAACACAAATTACCATCCCCCTCTTACCAAACGTGCTATCGGTTTTACGCCAACAGGTCATACTGTTAGCATATTTAGTGGTGACGTCATCGAACAGGTGCCTAAGGGTCGTTGACCTGCTGCACACGAAGGAAGGGTGTAAAAGGTGCAAGGTCACTCACACGCTTGGGCTACCCTCGATCTGAGAGCACGTGACATGACAATGACAGGACACAAAGTAACAAACTATAGTGGTAGATTTCACACGCTTGACTTGAGGATTTTATATTTTAATCAAAAGAATTGTCTTCCACTGATTTAGATAGATTTAAATAACAATAATAAATGAACTATATACCGGTAGTAAAATGCTGGATGTTGATACAGGGTTAATGATGAGTGAATCTCTGAGAATACCCAAGTATTTGTCTAAGGTGATACGAAGTGGCGTGGCTGATTTGCATGAAATCCAACCGTAACGTCGATTAGTAACACTTGAGATGAGAATGTGTCAATATCTTCATTTCGGCAAATTCATGGATGTGAACAGCTGCTAGTAGCTAGGCCGACTAGTCGGATTTATATATCAAAAAGATTGACATAATGTGCCATTCGTCTTGTCTTGAAATCAAGTAGTATATATTTTTTCAATTTGAGGATTTGTTTTCACTGTTTTCCCTCTCTGGGTTATTCTTATATATTTTATTTTTTAAGGTTCGTATAATGATTTTCCTAAAACGTGGTCCGACCGATTTCGCGCAAAAGCAATGCTGTTTCAATGCAATCGTCTATGACAATTCTATATATTTATAAGCCCAAGAGCGATTGGCATAATGTGTATACGGGTACCAAATTTAATCACTTTTGATTTTTTGGTCAATGTGACGTCCGAAAAAAAGCTGGGCAGTGAAAATTTTGAAATGATGTTCTTTTCCAATCGTATGTTTATGATATTACTGAAAATGACGCTGATCTGGGCTTGATTGTGTGTAAAACACCTTACACTAGTAACACGACAGCATTTTGATATTGTTTATGCCCTAATATTGATTATTATTCGATTATTATTTGCTGAACGACCCTACCTACAGCTCGCTTATACAGGGGTACGAATGAGCGGGTGATGATGAAACTATGAAGTGATGGTCAGTGAAAGGACGTTTACAAAAACCCATGCCTTATGCGGGACTCGAACCCACGCCCAACGGTGACTTCACCTTTCTGAAGCGGTTCTCAGCTTTCTCAGCTGACTGAGCTACCGAGGGTGGCACATTATGCCATACTATATACAAAAACAATTAAATTACCGGTACAGCATTTTTGTAGAAAACTCGTATATAGCTATGAAAAATACAACATTTCTTATCTATAGGTAGAGGGGTATGATATGAGCGACAATTTTATATCCGGGGGGTACCGTATCCCCCCCTCAATTCGGCCACAGAGTTGAATACGCTCCTGATTTCTTCGTGCACCCCCGTCTGAAAGTGAAATGCAACACTGCGCTTTGTACAAGGCTTATCTGTACTAGACCCGCGAGACGTTGTTTTACAGCCGTCGTAAAACAGCAACTAATCGTGCATGCAATGCCGACCGGCTGTTTCCTATATACGTGAGTGTTGACGGTCGGTAGTGTCGAGCCGCCAGCCAGGTTTTAGTTGCTAGTCTCACCGATATTTCTTTAAGAGGATTTTCAATTCATTGTCGATATCAGAGAAAGATGAACGATGAAGAGAGATCCAGACACGCAAGAAGAAGGTCGTCTGTCAAATGATAAATTGTAAAAACACTTGAGACGGGTGGTCGAGTGGCCAACACACTGAACCTTCATTCATGAGACCGGGGTTTGATTCCCTCCATGGTCGACCATCCTGACAGAGGTTTTTTGTGGTTTCCATTTGTCTTTCAGGTTGATCGTTCCTTAAAAACAGGCCACTACCGACTCTCTTTTGGATAGTTTTTTGGATAGTGGGAAGGATTCGGTTCATCATTACAGTGCATCGTTTTATATATATATATATATATATATATATATATATATATATATATATATATATATATATATATATATATATATATATATATATACATATATATATATATATACATATATATATATATATATACATGTATATATATATATATATATATATATATATATATATATATATATATATATATATATATTTATATATATATAAGAATATATATTTATAATATATAGTATTATATAATATAATATATAGTGATATATTTATAATATAGTTATTTATATATTTATATTTATATATTTATAAGAATATATATATATATATATATATATATATATATATATATATATATATATATATATATATGTATATATATATATATGTATATATATATATATATATATATATATATATATATATATTTTTTTTTTTTTCATTTTTTTTTATTCATATATATATATATATATATATATATATATACCGTACATTAATTTATAAACATATATAAATCATATTTCATATATATTTATTTATAAGAATAAGATTCCGTCATTGGATTGAACGTTGCCATCAGACACAGAATAACAAAAAATAAAGATGAAAAATATATATGAGTGGATGAATTAATATTGCAATAAGACATGCCGTGAATTACCATTAATATTACTTGAATTATAAATCAATTGACTTAATTGAGAACAAATAATGGTGACAAGTAATAACAAATACTAAATAATGATAGTGAGAAAAATATAAAAAAAAGAAAACATGTGTATAATAAATAGGCCCAGCTAGCACTTCTGCAGACCGCTAGTCAGCCGGGTGCTGTAGTCTAGTGTCTGGTCTGTTGCCACTCCCTCTCGCCGTGCTTGTATTGCGTTTCTCTCGGCACCAGAACCCAAGGTTACAACACCGAATGCAACTCTGGCCTAACGTTTGACCTGTGCATAGAAATGTTGCTTACTTTTCAGTGGGCTGTGAGACAGTGGGCAGTGGTGTACAAAATACGACTGCTGGACCTGGACACATGATTCACAAAGAGTCCTATCTTTAGACTTTAGGGCATCCCAAGTTGGGACCATTTTACTCAGTCAAGACCAATATTTGTCCATAATGGTGTATATGGTCCAATAATGGTGTATATATGTGTGAATAAAAAGTATTGAAATTGAAATTGAATTGAAATTGAATTGAGTTCCAACTTGAGACCAATATTGGTTCTAACTCCGTAAAATGGTCCTAACTTGAGACGTCCTAAAGATAGGACTCTATGTGAATCCGGGCCCTCACCGCGACTGCCACTTGAAATAAATGTAACGTCCTGGGCCTGTCTAGCTCCAAGAAATTAGGTCTTTCATTGGTTTCTAGTCACTACTAGAGCTATAATTACCTTGGTAACGTGTCCAGTATTTGTGTATTCCCATTATTGTAAACACAAAATCCTAGCAGTGCTCTTGAGGTGGGCTAAAAATAGGTCAAATTTTTTTGTTCTGAGAAATCATGACTGATATTATCTCGTGTTGTCATGGTACTTAGCCCTCCTAGTGAACATTTAGCAATCAAAGTCCTCGCCTCTTGGAGCTAGCCAGGTCTAGGACGCTATTTAAAGTGGCAGTCTTGATTACTGTTGAGGGGTGACTAGGGGCTAGCTCGCTAAATCGTCATTCAGGAGACCAGAGGACACTTACCTATAATACATTTCGTGCTAGTGCGAGCTATTTCCAGAAAACTAGATCTTTGATTGTTTAAATATCTACTAGAAGAGCTATCTGTCATGGCAACATGTCTACTTTCTGTGTATTTCCATTGTTGCTAGCATAAAATTCTAACCCTGATTATGAGGTGGGCATCGAAATGTGATTAATTATTCAGTCCAAGAGACCGTGAATTTGTTGTTATGATGAATTGCCATTGTTGGTAGCATTGTTAGTAAACATTAACCTATAGGCTTCTGTCACGTAACAAATGACAAACAATCGTTACCATAGCAATACAGCGAACTGGTGGACTACCAAACATTCTGATTGGTCAATTCCAACTGGTGGACATTGTTGTCTGTCTCTTTCAACAATGGGTGACGTCACTTGACAGAAGCCTATCAAAGTCTTGGCCTCTTGGATCTATTTAGCCCTAGCACGCTATTTCAAGTGATTTATCAGGGTTGAGGATCCAAAGTGCTAGTATTTTTCTCAGCAAACAGCTGAAGCACTATTTAAAAAATGAAAAAATAAATGAAGTTTGTGTTGAATATTTAAATGGAGGATATAGTATGAGTTTTTCTTGAAATATTTTCATCACAAAAGTATTTTCGTAGTGTGTAATTAAGTTGGTGATTGAGTGCATGCAGTTGCTTTCGGCTGGTACCGGTAACAAGTTCCAATATTTCAACCAATTTCTTTCTCCATTTTCCCAGCTTATACTATATTGCTATGACAGCGATTGTCAGTAGAAATGAGTATCTTCCTCTCTCTAACTTGTTCTTGTATGTTTTGTACATTTTTTTTTTATTGAGACCAAACCTATAGAAGATTGTTCAATTCGTAAATTGTAGGAGCAGAAAGAAAATACTGTACTTAACGATTTCATTATTTGACAAGTCACATTTCTCAACTGGATCTAGAACTGAGAAAAACATTACTTCGGGAATTGGATAGAAGATGGAAAAAAGTGTGACGAGTGAATTAAGTAACGGAAATCTTAGCCATATTGGTTTTTTTTTTGCTCGAAGCTTTGCCGTTTGGGATTCATATCATATTACGTACACTGTTTTTCTCACTTCTGAAGATAAAGCTGAGACACGGTCATAACAAATGTACTGTTTTGGGGGGTAAAACAAATATCACTTGACAGAGAGAGAGAGAGAGAGAAAGAGAAAGAGAGAGAGAGAGAGAGAGAGAGAAAGAGAGAGAGAGAGAGAGAGAAAGAAAGAGAGAGAGAGAGAGAAAGAGAGAGAGAGAGATAAAGAGAGAGAAAGACAGAGAGAGAGAGAGAGAGAGAAAGAGAGAGAGAGAGAGAGAGAGAGAAAGAACGAGAGAGAGAGAGTAAACAAAAGATAGAAGATATGGCTTTTATGTTTTCTGGAGACCAAATCATACTTGAATGAAGTAAAAAAGACGGATTCAATTTCTTGGCAATGTGAAAAGATTATTGTCAAAAAGTGCTTGTTGGCGGGTACCATGGCAACTTAGCGGGCGACATTCGCAAACAATTCTTGTAATATGATATGATGTTTTTTATACGAACCATTTTTGTTTGGAACTTTCAATTTATTTCGCTGCTTTACAACGAAAAATCCCAGACTAGCTAGAGGCCGTATACGCCCCAACTAAGTTTTTTCTCATGCGAAATGTCGCTCATATAAAATTAAAATTCAATATAATGTAATTTAATATAATATTCATATAATTTTGATATCCTATATCGTTCCAAAGTTATCTTTTTATTATTTTTTTATCAACGGTGCAAGATTATCACTGAACAGGCGCTAAATGACCTCGCTGTCGATGCGATTAATTCATTATCACTGAACTTAGTATAGATATGCACTGAAAATGTCAAAAATGCATGCATTAATCCGAATAAAGAAAGTCCAAATGTGCTCTAAAATCAAAAATACCTAAATATATTTCATACTTTTTTTTGCATTCCGTCGTTAACTTGAAATAAAGATTGTATCCAGTGTTTTACAAGACTGTGAAACATGTATTTGTTCTGTCAATGTGCAAACATTTATATATTATGAACCTGTACAATTGGTGACATAAAATACCGAGTTTTGCTCGAGTTAGATTTTCATTATTTTCTTTCTCATTATATAAATTATTAAAATATTTTCTAAAAGAGTAGAAACCAACAGTGGTTCGTGATATAATAATTCCAAACGACTGGCTTTTCGGTTACTGTTGCGCCTATCTTCTAACGTTGACGATTTGGAATGTCCATATTCAAGTGTAGGCCTATGAACTCATCCAGTTATGAACTAATTATATATATCCCAAACCCAGATAACCAATTAAATTGGGCCAGGGGATTAAATCCAGATGACCAATTCAATTGGGCTAGGGGATCAAATTGGGCCAGGGAATTAAACGAGGGCCTAATTTAAAAAAAAAATATATATATATATATATATATATATATATATATATATATATATATATATATATATATAACTACATATTATGCATAAGGAGCATAAAATGCATCAGGGGGAGAACTTGGGTCTGGCGTGGCAAACCCAAGTCGACAAGTTTTGCCCTAGTTTATTCTACTCACCTTTAATTGAATTATATCGAGTTCAACGATAGCAGTATAATTATGACTAAGATCTATTGGCGTCGGATGAATGATTAATGAGATGATGGGATGATGAGATGAAGGTTTCTTAGGTAATGAACGGGAAGGATAGTGGGAAGTAAGCGGTCTTGGCCTATGTTGTGGGAACCATCCCAGCATTAGCCTAGAATACAGAAGGAAACCACGACAAAAAAAAAGTGTAAAGATGGACGCTGGCGGGGATCGAACCAGGTCCGATATGTCCCTTTACCTCCCGGATCACATGAAGCGAGCGCGTTATAACCACTGCACTGCATGTGCCGGTAATAAATGGTTGAATAAGTTTATGAGAACAAAAAAGGGTATATCATGCGAGAGTTTTTTAGGAAAAAAAACAAATACGCTCAATGAAGTTCGCGAAGGGTGAACAACTAGTGAATCTGGTGTACACTTGATTTCAGATTTCAAGGGATTACAGGGAGATTTCAAGGAGATTTCACGGGATTTCAAGAAGATTCTAAGGGATTCCAGGAAGATTTCAAGGGATTTCAGGAAGATTTCATGACAGTGTACACCAGATTTCAGAAGTTGTTAACCCCTCTGAAGTTCGTATATGTTTTTAATTCTGGACTCATGAACGGTGGAGATATTGACTGTTTATTCCTGGTTATTACTCTGGCAAATCTGATCATTCATCATTGATCTGATTGATTAGTCATAATTTACATAACTATCCCATCCATAGATCGTCAAAACACTATTTTGCTGGAAAACAAAATGTGCCAACAGTCGTCGATTGTGCACGGTATCGACACCCCTGTGCGTGCAAGACGAGTACGGTAGCAAGTTTAGTGGTCGACGCAGGTTTCGGGGGAAGTCCTTGAATTAATAATTGACACTACACTCTCAGCCCAAGACGGTACACCTTTGTTTTGCAGCGAGCTACGAAGTACAGTTTGTGCATCGCGTATAGCCTCGACACAATGCGTGAATACTGGAGAATAATGCACATTACAGAATTCGGGTGTGCCTGTTTGTCACGTGACAAACGTTAAAAAGCCCAAGTTTTTTAAAAATTTAAATTTCCCTGTTTTAATCGTATACAATCTATATGTATAATGCGATTAATTGTACTGAAGGGTTCAATATTGATATTACCAATACATCTTTTAAGGATTTTAAGAATTTTATAAGAAAATTCTATGAATAAATCAAGGCGCTAGCTAGCTGTTATTGTTTTTGTATTTTAGTTTTCATTTTTTTTGTCAAGTGTTTTACAACGTTTGAAATGAAATGTTTGCTGTAATATTATATTGCACTTGTAGGGCTTGCCCTGATGCTAATAAAGATGTAATCTCAAGTGCACTCGCATGGCTATCCGAATATTTTGTCAGGAATTATCGACTTTATAGGCCTAATATTGATTCAAACGTTCGAGGATAAAAAAAATTACCCGACTTACCACGAATTATCACTTGACATTTTTATATATAATATTTAAAAATCAAAAACAAACCGGCACATGTAGCTGAGTGGTTAACGCACTCGCTTCATGTGATTCGAAAGGTGAAGGGGCAAATCGGACCTGGTTCGATTCCCGCCACCGTCCATCTTTACAGGGTTTCTTCGTGGTTTCCCTCTAGTCTGGGCTAATGCTGGTATAGTTCCTACAATATAGGTCACGACCGCTTCCTTCCCACTATCCTTCCCAATACCTAAGAAACCTTCATCTCATCATCGCATCATCTCATCAATCATTCATTCGACGCCAATAGATCTTAGTTATTATTACAGTGCGTCGTTAAAACCCACTATAAAAAAGTAGCACTGGCAGTATTCGAACCCAGTTACCCTAGCAATGAGAGCAGACGTCTTATTCAATGTGCCGCAAGGAAATATGTAAACTTTTGGGGGGATTGAGTGTAGAGATCGGGTATGTTTGGAAGTCTACGTGATTGGATTTTGGGTCTTTGTTAGCGCCACCCCAACCGTTTGACTTGTGACAACAGAATGCGCTTCTAAATGCTAAATGGCCGACTAATGGTTACAAAAATCTGCCAACAATGTATAACATTTGTATGAATATCATTGATATGCGCTCGCTTTATTTTGTAAATGTTCACAAGTTACAATTTTCAACACTGACAGTAAACCTACCTGCAAGTTATGCTGGCGGAGAAGCTAGTGTTATGTGAAAATTAAAAAAAAAGACTACCGGTACCAAAAATTATATTTATTTTCCAAAAAATAATCAAATTGCACCATTTTAAACCGTCTGAGGACAGAATGATACGCAATGTCCCAGATTTTCCAATTTTCATTATTTTATTTTTTAATGAGAGATGACGTTAATACCCATGCCTCAAGCTGGACTCGAACTCGGGCCCGACGTGACTTCAGTTTCTAAAACAGTGTCTCAGTTGACTGAACCAGTGGAAGAGGCCGACTACCAAAATAATTATACTCAAGACAAGAAAATACCGTCATTTGTTTCATGCTTCAACTGTGTGCAGATAATATAATATTTCACAAGTAATATATATTATTCCAGTGTGTGTGTGTCTGTGTATGTTGGGTGGAGTTACCATTACAGTCAGGGGACCCCGTAGGCTCTCCTCGTATTAAGAGAAGAGAGAGAGAGAGAGAGAGAGAGAGAGAGAGAGAGAGAGAGAGAGAGAGAGAGAGAGAGTCAGTCTGTCTGTAAGCATGTGGTACCGTATAGGTAACGCTGAGTTTCTGTACTGGGTGTAACAATATCTACCGCACTGAACCGTCTTTCGGGAGACCGGGGTTCGATTCCCGTCATGATCGATCATTCTGACTACTTTGTGTATTCTATAGTTTCCCAGCAGTCGTTGAAGTGAAGACTGGGTTGGTTTCTCATTAGGTACTGGGCCACGATCGTTTTCTTCCCATCATTTCAACAAACTCACGAGAGTTCCTCTCAAAACAGAGAGGATTTTAGCCCTACTGCTCGTAATGGTCCATTAATTACGACAAAATGAAATTAATATATCGGCACCTTAGGGAGAAGATCATAATGCCTGTAGACCTACTTACATATGTATGTGTGAGTGTGTGAGATAGAGAAAGAGAGAGAGGGAAAGAGATTAAGAAAGAAAGAAAGGGGGAGAAAGATAGAGATGGAGAAAGAGAGATGGATATATATATTTAGAGAGAGAGAGAGGGAGAGAAAGAGAGATAGAAAGATGGACAGAGAGAGCGAGAGAGTGAGAGAGAGAGAGAGGGAGAGGGAGAGAGGAAGAGAGAGGAAGAAAGAGAGAGAGAGAGAGGAAGAAAGAGAAAGAGAAAGAGAGAGAGAGAGAGAGAGAGAGAGAGGAAGAAAGCGAGAGAGAGAGGAAGAAAGAGAGAGAGAGAGAGGAAGAAAGAGGAAGAAAGAGAGAGAGAGATAGAGAGAGGAAGAAAGAGAAAGAGAGAGAGAGAGAGAGAGAGAGAGAGAGAGAGAGAGAGAGAGAGCGAGAGAGAAAGAGAGAGAGAGAGAGAGAGAGAGAGAGAGAAAGAAAGAGAGAGAGAGAGAGAGAGAGAAAGAGTCAGTCTGCCACTATGCATGCATGTGGTGGTACCGTATAGGTACCTCAGGAGGCGGGAGAGACAGCAAGCACTGAGAGTGTCTGTGCGATGTGTGTATGTGTGGGAGAGAGAAAAGAAAGAGACAGAGGATAGGTCAATGGCCTAATAGCGACAGCAAGGTTGTACCTAGTGTAAGCTGCAGCTAGCTCGACTGCATGTACCGTGCATCGGACGATCGGCTGTCTATGCTGATTGGTCTACTGTTGTCGATGCGGTGTTTCGAGCCTCCATTGCATTGCACGTGTCTCTCCGTTGTTGGTAACCTTCACTCCCCAGCCACTCACACCAACCACTGCGCTAGACGGTTCAATAAATGATATTACTCCATCCACCTTCAATTCACCGAATATTGCTATATACTCTGTTCAATTCTATCCCTAATCGTTCATCACCCACAAACTATCAATAACACGCAGAAGATTGGACCTGGACTGAATCATATCAATCAGCAACAAGAAGAGCGTATACCGGAATGGCATGGGGGGTAAACAACTAGTGTATTTGGTGTACACCTGATTTCAGATTTCAAGGGATTTCAGGAAGATTTCAGGACAAGTATACACCAGATTTCAGGAGTTGTTAACCCCTCGGGGACGCTGAAGAGCGTATACCGGAATAAAGTCGACTCGGTTGCGTGACATAGCTTCAATGGATGGTTGTAAAATGTGGTTAGACTTCAGTTGAGGTTGGACACCCTGATGGCCAGTTCACACGAGGCATTGCAGTGTCACCGCTGGAAGGCTGTGGTTCCAATGCCAGGTTTTAGAACCAAGCTCTATACGTTTTCAGCCCGCCAATGTCAATGTTTTGTTTATTTACACGGCAGCATTGGAAGGCTAACATCCTAACGGTGGCATTGCAATGTCTCGTGTGAACTGGCCATAACACATGTCACACAACCGAGTCGACTTTATTCCGGTATATGCTCTTCAAGTGTCCCAATCAGTGGTTAATTTGTACCGGAACGCACCGGAACGGCGTTCCGGATCCTTTTTTTGAAACCGGTATACCCTCTATTTAAACCCTGGCCCCAATCATATATCAATCATCAACAAGAAGAGAATATACCGGAATAAAGTATACTGGGTTGTGTGACATGGGCTATAAGGTGTCAACTGTCAAACCTCACCTGAACCACATGACCATATTTGCTACCAGAAGAATATAAATAATTCCAATTCTCAACTCAGCAGAGTCTTGGCGATTTTTGGTTTCTACGCATGTGCAGCGCGACTTGTTGGTTGTTGTCAGTTAGGTCGTCTATATTCGGTTCAACGACGCACTACCATAATGATGACTGCACTGTCAAATTTTTCGTTATGAATTAGATAATTGTGAGATGAGATGAAATGTTAGTTTATTAGGGGTTAACGTGATACGGAGCGCCTGAAGATCATATACTGGAATAAAGTCGACTCTGTTATGTGACATGGTTTTGGGTGTCCAACCTTACCTCACTTTACAACGATCCATTCATATAAGTACCCCCAACCAGGCGCTAAATGATCTCGCTGTCGATGCGCCTTAAAACCCTAATATTCATTCAAGTACCCCCAAGTCCATATGCTACTTGACCGAGTCGACTTGTTCTGGTATACGCTCTTCATTGATAGTGGGGGAAAAGGGTCATTGCCGTCGGCTAAGGACCCATGCCAGTATTCCGTGGAGATAAACCACTAAAAACCTCTGTCAGGACCTCTGTCAGGACCTCGTCAGGATGATCGCACATGGCGGAAATCGAGCCCCGGTATTCTAAATGATCGTTCAGTGTGCTAGCCGTTCTCATTAGCTCAATCAACGAAGGCACCGCTTTAGAAACTGAAGTTACCGTTGAATGTGGGTTCGTATTTCCCATAATGCATGGATTTCTGTGCACTTATTTTCACTCGTCATCACTACGTAAGTTCTTAGTTTCAGTGGCACCGGAGTACCCCCATATAGCCTAGCTGTTGGTGAGATCTTTCAAGCAAACAGTAATCAACATTAGCTTGGTAAAGGTAAAGCCACTCTGGTCCGCCCGTCTCAGTAACATCCTAACCCTGTAGTAATAAGTAGAGATAGGTTAGTTATGCCAAATAGTACCTGAAAACCGGCAAAAAAGGCCAAAACCAGTGGCGTAAAGAGGTACGACGAGACAGGAGTGACAAATATATAAGTGGGCTCTCCCCCCTTTTTTCACATTTGCCTTAAGTCACGATAAGCACTCGTGTGCCTCTCATATACTTTAATATGTGGTATCATTTTTCTTTGAATTTTTGTTAATTTTATTCATTCTATAGAGTGACGTAGAATAACTGCACATACCGGTAAATTAATTTAATTATTTCACTCACTCATAGATTGCTATTAAAATTACTTCACCTTATTTCCTTGCTCGGCAAAAATGTCTACAACATCACTGGAATGAATCCGTCTTGCTATCTCTGATTCAATCGAAAAGATTGAATTCATAGATCGATAACTTCAATCGATAAGATAATTTCAACAAATAACGCCAGTCTCAGTGGCCCTCCCTGAAGTAAATTTAGGGCTGGACCCCTGCACCACTGCACCGCTTGCACCGCCGATATTTACGCCACTGGCCAAAACATGCATTTGGTGAAATTGTGCAAGTACAAAGGGATTAGAGGGTTAAAACTTACAAACATGTGAATAAACCAATATGTATAAACCTTTATTGATCCCTGACTCCAAAGTGCACAGGATAACAATCAATACATGAGACAAATATAATAAAACATGATTGAGTGATTACATATGGAAATGCTATAAAATGGGAATAAAATGGAAATACTAAAAGCATTCCTTGATCTATGGTGTGCGTTATTTTTTTGGTTTAATTATACAGGTCAAATAAATTTTATACTTTTTTGAGTTTTAAATATTTATAGATAAGCCTAGAACACAGTATGCGGTATCGTATCTTTCATCCAATTGCCTTAATTGAGAAACAATGATTTTGTATCAAGTTTCGATGTGATTAGAAAAAATAAAAATAACACAGTAGGCCTATATGGTGTTGCTATAGTAAGTTTCTCACTTACTAAACGTATAGGCCTATGGTCAGCGGCTAACCATAATATAAAGGTGTCAAGCGATGTCTTATATAGACTAAAATGGTTTTTGTATGAAGATTATCTATAATCTGTAAACTAATAGAAACACTTAAATGAAATAATTGATGAATTATTTTGCATAGAAACGGTACGGCGACTGTTTTTTTTCGAATAATTGGTGTTTAATTTTCCTAGAAACAGGAGAATCGCGTAATAATTTGGCCCAAGTGCCAAAACATGCCAAAAAAGTCAAAACATGGGTAAAAGGGTAAAACATAGGGTAAAAGGTTCAACATGCAAAATGAAGCCAAAGTTCTTGGACTCGTGGTGTCATGAAATGGATTTGTAGATATTAGACAAAGAAGAAAGATAAAGAGCTATGGAAGAGATGCAGAGAAAGAGGAAAGAGAGATTTGCATGGGATTTTACATGCATTGGCATATAACTATATCATCTCTACAGTAACACTATATAGTATATTGTATATATTGTGGATGTATTTACATTGCATCATGCTTTTTTTTTGACCAAATATGTAATCAAGTACAATATTATCTTTTCTAAACTACGACACAATTTTATTATTTAATGTATCAAACACTATTTTATTAGCTTATTCCAAGCTCTCCATTCATTTTTTGTATGTCTTATTGTAATGCCATTCTATGTTAAATAGGCTAAGCTACGTTTATGGAAGCAGAATCTTTATTTTTCCGTCATAAAGAAATAATGTATTATATTCTATTGATTAGTTTGCTGTTATAGTTACTGTTTGGCATCGTGAAAAACACGATAAATTAGTCGAGATTAAACACTGCATAAAATGATTCGTGCGCCCCTCGGGCCTAAATTATAATTCCCAACATAAATGTTAATCTCCAGACTAGGTTGTATGTAGAAGCTACCAACCACACATTCGTACACGCTATGCATGTATTGCAGTTGCGTACTGCCCGACTTCTACCAGTTGGCTGTAAAGCCAACACCAAAATTATCATTCTTCTCAGTCCTACTTTTGTTTCTATATGAACCACATTTGCAGTATTTTGAAATACACAAATAATTTGTATTCTCTCTCTTTCTCTCTCTCTTTCTCTCTCTCTTTCTCTTTTTCTCTCTCTCTCTTTCTCTATCTCTCTCCCTCTCTCTTTCTCGCTCTCATTCTACTTTTAGTCAAATCGTACAAATGTGTACCATCTGGTAAATCATTTGGGGGTACGAATAAGCGGATGAGAAATGTATATTGTTGAAGAAACATGCCTTTGCGAGACTTGAACTCATGCCCAAAATTGCCTTCAGTGTCTCATCCGAATGAGCATCGGGTGGGGAGAGAGGGGGACGTCAGTTATGCACCACATTTATTATCATTGTTTTAATAATGAAATGTACATACCGTATTTACTCCCTTCTATAGTAGTAAAATCGATCTTATATACAGCTGATAGCCATCCGAGGTCAAATGTGATGAATTGGTAAAAAAAAAAAAACGAATCGATACTTCAAATTAATACTAATTAAATTCAAGGATTTTTCGAATTTTTGAAGAATTCAAAATTGTAAAAGTTGATGTATTGAATAGGTATCGAGCGTTATTGTTGACCTCTTTTTGAACTGTATTACTGTATTTTGGTGAACCACAGTGTTTATCTGCATCGAAAACCCATGATTTGTTTTTTGCTCGCTCGAAGATTGGCAAAAATGTGCAGACTATTGTGTGAAAACGGGTGATGGGCTACGCTCTGTTGAATCAGAAGTTGGGTTAGGTTAGTGTCTGCATAGAATTTAAATGTCTTCATCATTATAATGATAGGAGTGGTAATCATTTGTTGTCTTGTTACAGATAATTCGTTCAGAATCACTTGAATCGTTATAACTAATCACATATATCTAATTCATTCAACACACTAATATTAGTTTCACAATTAGTGATCCCATATCTATCTCTCCACATTAGCATATCATAATGTTTTAGCCAGGTTTTTAAATGTTTTCGTACTTTTTGAAAATTTTCCCTGTAAGACTGTTTGGTTTTTTTGTGATAATTTGTTAGCGTTCCTTTGTTTGTCTGCTGAAGTGAATCTCATGCGAGGAACCAAACCAGTTTAAAAAGTCGATCGTTTCAAATGGAAGTGTTTAAATTAGCTACACTATATATAGTGAGTAATGGCACTGCATTAAACTCGTCTAGGCTACACGTAACTGCTAAATCGAAGGGTGAATGAGTTGACGAACGTATACGAGAGTCGAGTTGGCGAAATAGAAGTTATTTATCTTGGGTTTGAACCAGATAAAATCAACTCCGTATAATTTGATAGAAACAGGTATATTGAAAACATGCAAAAGATGAATTTGAACCATAGTTCTAGTTTTTGCCATTTTTACATCTGCTTTGAAGTGAACATAGGCCCCCCTGTTGCTATAGTGATGGGCAAATTTCGGAAATTTATGCTTGGTGAAACTTTCGTTTAAAGTTTCGTGAAACTTATGAAATTTTGGAATTTCACGGAAAAAATACGGTATTTGTATTTGTATGTTTTAAATATATATGCTGCTGCATCCTCGTTGCATTCAAACAAAATTTCAATTTGCAGAATTCACATTTCACTTGTTTCATTATCGGGCCCATGCCTATATATTCGCAGTATTTCCATATTTGTCCTCTCTTCTTCACCATATTTTTGTAATCTGGTGTGAATGGTTTTCAGGTTAAGGAAGACAAAAATGCCTGCCCTCTAAATATTAAAAGAAATTACTCAATGCCATATGATATAGGCCTGGTTAGTGCTATCTTGGTAAAACAGAAACAAGTGATGGAATGTCATCAGCTTATAGTCCACCAAAAAAAGTTTGGCATTTTATTCAAAAGTTTCAAAAATTTCGGAAATTTATGATATGCCGAAAATAGTTTCCGAAACTTTCTAAATTGAAAGTTTCACCGCCCATCACTACCTGTTGCCCAAGAGACCTAATTAAAAAGTGGAAAATACCAACATTCGTGTGTTACTAGTTTACCATCGATACCAATGTTGGTATAATGTCTGGACACGTCACAAAAACGAATCACATCACTTATAATGTGTTCTGGACTTTTTAATTTCTATTATAATTTCTATTATATATTATATTATTATATATTATATTAATTTTTCTAATATTTTATTTTATATAATAGTTTGTGTCTCACATATGTACTGTACATACACTTTGTAATTTGTGTACACCCACAGACAAGCCTGTTTCAGGCTTTGTGGTTGTTTTCTGAGCGAAAAACACTATATAGCATTGTACACAACTATTTAAATGAATAATAATATATATATATATATATATATATATATATATATATATATATACATATATATATACATATATATATATATATATATATATATATATATATATATATATATATATATATATATATATATATATATATTTGGACTTTTATAATATTATTAAATTTCATTAGTCGGGAGTTATCTAATTTAGAAAATTGGTTGATAGGCCAAGACGCCTATGCGATCACTTTCACATCGCATTGTTGTAGGATTTGTAGTATATATACTTCAACGTTGGTAAACGAATTTAATGTCAGTTGAACCAATGAGTGAGCAGATGGATAGTTGAAGTGATCAAGGATACCGGCTAACAGCTGAGGAGGAATACCAAAGGTGTTTTTGTGGGTTGTGTGTATAGCCACTGCGGGATTGGTTAGTGGTATAACTTGATGGTGATAGGAAGAGACATGATATGAATATAGAAATAAAATATATTTTTAGAGGACATTACAATCCTGAAATTAGATTCCAACGAATAATGACAGTATTTATTTCCCTAAATTTAGAGAAAACTAGAAATCATAATTTCAATTTCAGAAATTGTAATTTATTTATTTATTTGTCCTCCCCGAACCCGGCATTTTTTTCTGAAGCGTAACGTAGACATTACTCGTTTCTGTTTCTGTACAGAATCGTTATGCCTACGACGACTCATGCATACTGGGGGACCAAAAAATAATTACAATTTCGGAAATTGATATGGTGATTTCCAGTTTTCTCTAAAATTACGGGAAATAAATATCGTATTGTTCATCAAAAATTTACTTTTAAGGTTGTTGTGATGTCCTTTAATTCATGAATAGGCCTACTATTAATTGTTTTATACAAAAATTTGTTTTAAATTGCAAATTTTTGTTGAAATTTTCAGGGTTGATGACGGTCATCTCCAAAATGGAAGTGGACATATTTTAGGTTTTCATATACGTTCCATGACTACATTACATTCTCTCTAGCCTCAGTCTCTCTCTAGTCTTCTCCTCTCGTGGAAATACGATAATTATTGTTATATATCTTGAACAAATGTATCAAAATTATTCTGTAAAATATGGTTTATTCTATATGAAATTTGAAATTGTGTTGAATGATAGTTTTATGATTAAAATGTCCAGACAATAGACATCCCAGACATCTACCGTTCAGACATTCAACATTCATTATTCCGACATTCAACATTCATTATTCAGACATTCAACATTCATTATTCAGACATTCAACATTCATTATTCAGACATTCAACATTCAGACCCTAACCCCAACACCTCTCAATATTTGACACCATTTAATAGAATGTCGAATCTCTTAGGTACTGAGTACTCTACTGATACGCTTGTATAACCAACATTGTTAAACCTGTAGCTATTTCAATGATCTCGATGTAACTTCGGAAGATGCAGTTGAGTTTCTAATCGTAACCCTGTGCCCGGATTAAAAAAGAGTCCCATCTTTGAGACGTCTCAATTTTACTGAGTTAGGACCAATTTGGTCTTCAGTTGGGACTATTTTACTGAGTTAGGTCTAATATTGGTCCCGACTCAGTAAAATGGTCCTAACTTGGGACGTCCTAAAGATAGGACTCTTTGTGAATCTGGGCGCTGGTACTGAGAAATCATAAATCCTTGAAAATTCCACAGCTATAAAAATATATCGGTAATAGTAATATTTTTGTTCGTCAAGTTTGTAGACGGTCAACATGCATGGTGAAGATGATGTTTTACATTGGTATAGTTCTGCGCGTGTGCAACGGTTGGTACCAACTATTCCGATTACATTCAGTTACAACAAGACGAGAAAAAACCGAGTTTGAACATTTCTTGAACCATGTTGTAAGGTCGCCTGGTACTAGATCACGGTTAATGCATGCTCGGCAATCCTGATCGCCTGTTATTGTTGATAGCGTATAGACCGACGATCGTCCTACACTTTTTTTCGGTAACAGCAACGAAAGCATTGAAATCCCGTGTAACTTGAAACGTGGTTATAATAATGAACTATAATTACATTATTATAAATATGTAAAACTAGATTGCAAATATCCATATCGTTTTTTTTTCATATTTTCTAAGATATGTACAATGAGACATTAGTTTTTAATGTAATAGTGTCTACCGCTAAAAAATTTTAATGTATTCTTGTCTACGATCCCTTTACGTATAGTTGATAAATAATTGATAATTGTTTTGCTATTTGAGGTTACGAATGTGCGGATTAATGATGTTCACGAAAACCCATGCCTTATGCGGGACTCGAACCCATGTCCCAACTGACTTTGATTTCTCAGTGCCATCCTGATGGTTCTATACATTTTGTCTTCGTTTGATTTATGTTTCAAGTTTTATATTTTTATAATATTAATGGGAAAATGTCTGATCAAGAACTATTGAGTTTTCATTGTTGAATTGTGTAGATCTATGTCAATCAATTGATCTGTTTTATGTAAATTACATGAATTCTTCTCTTCTGCTTGCGTCTTGTATAGGCTTAGCCGCCCTCAGTCCGGCTGTAAAACGTCCTAGTGCACAGACGAGGGAATATATTACTTTTATAATTATTATTTTCTTTGACAATTTTCATTTTATAGCGATGTTTTCATCGAATTGAGATATTTCATTATCTTTTCAATTTGAAGCCTATACAAATAATGGCAATACATTTTTTTCCATCAACTTCGAATTCTTGACACAAAACCATTATTTCCCTATTAAGGGGCAAAGAATGGAAGTTAATAAAAATTACGGAAATATTTGCCCACTGTAAAAAATCAAGACTTCAGACTTCTTATACTATCTTCATGCATTCATTCAAGGCGTCACCGACATGCACAGAATTGTCACACTAATTGATCAAAAATAAGTACCAGTAATAGATAGAATAATGGGAAATCAAAGCTTTAAAAGCGAGTGATATTAAAATTTTCATAAAAATTATATAAAAAAAGTGCCGGTTGAATGGTCGATTGACTGAATGACGGTTCAGCTCGCTAGCCACTGGATACCCGTCTCAGCCTCTTGACACATAGAAAGAAATGAAGCTGAAAAGACTAATTGATCAAAAATAATTACCAATAATAGATAGAATAATGGAAAATGAGAGTTGTAAGGGAGTGAAATTAGAATTTTTGTAAACAACCATAATCAGCCATGATCATAAAAATTATATAAAAAAGTGCCGGTTGAATGGTCGAGTGACTGAATGACGGTTCAGCTCGCTAGCCACTGGATACCCGTTTCAGTCTCTTGATACATATAAAGAAATGAAGCTGAATCAAGACGACGTATACATAGTTGGCTCAATGTTAGATGACGTCACAATCCTGGAAACTAGATTTTAATGAATATTGACCATATTTATTCAATTAATTTTAGAGAAGACTGGAAATTATCACCTCGATTTCAGAAATTATAACTAATTTTCTGTAAACTAGATTTTAAATAATATTGACCTTATTTATTCAATTAATTTGAGAGAAGACTAGAAATTATCACCTCGATTTCGAAAATTATAATTAATTCTCTGAAAATTAGATTTTAATGCATTTGACTATATTTATTTCATTAATTTTAGTGAAAACTTGAGAAAATCATCTCGATTTCAAAAATTATAATTAATTTTCTGAAAACAAGATTTTTATTCATATTGACCATATTTATTTTATTAATTTTAGAGAAGACTGGAAATCATCACCTCGATTTCAGAAATTATAATTAATTTTTTGTCCTCCAGAGTCTATGAGTCATGACGTAAGTATTGCCGATTCTGTGCAGAAATATAGACAAAGAATCGATGTCATGTCTACGTCACAACTCAAAAAAGGCCAGTCGTCAAATAAATAAATTATAATTTCCGAAATTGACATGATGATTTCTAGTTTTCTCAAATATCAAGCGAATAAATATTGACCGGCGCATGCAGCTGAGTGATTAACGCACTCGCTTCGTGTGACCCAGGAGGTGAAGGGGCAAATCGGACCCGCCACCGTCCTTTTTTACAGGTTTTTTTCGTGGTATCCCTCTGTAGTATAGGCAAATGCCGGGATGGTTCCTACAATAGAGTCCACGACCGCTCCCTTCCCACCATCGTTCCCAATACCTACGAAACTTTCATCTATCTCATCATCCCATCATCTCATCAATTATTCATTCGACGCCAATAGATCTTAGTTATTATTATAGTGCGTCGTTAAAACCCAATATATATAAAAAATAATAATAAATATTATCATTATTCGTTGAAATCTAGTTTTCCGAGTTGCTACGCTGCGTGTAGTGAGTAAAACGGCTCACAATTCTCTCTGGGGCGAGTGCGACGTTTGGCAGAATGCTAGAGCGATTTCTCGGTCTGGCTGCCTTGTAGACCAGCGTCGAGACCGACCTATGAAATGCTTGGCACCGACACAGTTCCTGCGCACTCCGTCGTCAATACGGCCGACAACACGCGGCGAGCGACCGTCTACTCGCCGCCACGACATTACCGCTCGGACGTGTCGAGCCGGCAACCGGACTCGCGTTATGTGTATCAAGGTCTTTGGTTTGTCTGTCTACAGTCTGCACGATTTCTCTCGTTACATTCACCATGTAGGCTGTATTTAAGGTGGGGGGGGGGGGGGGGGGGGAGAGGAGAGGGAAATGCACTGATAAGAGGTAATATGTCATTGTTGAAAACCAGACTACTGGATTGTCGCCTATACTAGACTAAACAAAAGAAGCCTGTTTATTGTATGTTCTGAGCTTATTTTTGGTCGAATATTACAGCATTATCAGTGTTCGTGTTAAGGGGTTGCGCCTGGAAAGAGTTTTGTCACGTAATCCCTCCCCCACCCGGAATCAGCGTAGTTTCGAGTTCTAACTACTCATAAATGTAAGCGTAAGACTCCCCAAAATCGGAAATAAGATTGTAAAGACTAAGAGCATGATTTCAAGTAGGCAAAGCTGTAGCATACCGTGAAAATGAAAGAATATACATTCTCCAAAATATGCACAAAAAAACGCTTGACATATCATATTACCTGAAGAAAATTCTTGCGGGGCCGGTGTGCCCCTGAACCAGAACCCCTCAGTCATGTTTTCTGCAATTATTATGTAATACCACGTGCGCACCCCAATATGAAAATCCTGACGACGTCCCTGTCTTTCTGGAGCACTTATGATTTAAATTGTCAATTAAATAAGACGAAGAAAAAACACCGTATTTGAAACAATGGCCATAGCCGATAACCAGGGCTCAGTGGGTGGGTGGTTGACTAGTTGTGTCTAAATTATCAGGCCCCGCGTGCTTGGGCCACTTCGGGCCGCCACTGCTTGTCTAATACAGAAACTCGATATTTTTGCCATCGATTTTTACCTCTCCGCCCACCGTTACTACAGTCTGATGTGAATTTTTATTATGGATCGACAATATTTTAGAAGATACTTTTCTGAATGATGTAAAGCAGTTTCACTAGAATACGCTCAAATGGAAAGTCACTACGAACTTCGATATTTACGTAGACACTGAAAATGTAACGATGCGTGTGGGTCGATTTAGCAAAATATCATTTTTTTTTGTGATAACTTTTGAACGGTATGAGATATCAAAATTCTAATAAGCGAGAAACAGAGATAATTATAATAGCTTCAAGATGATATAAGATATAAATAATCAAGCCATGTCGCTTGACTGTCAAGAGTATACAGCTAAAATAAAACATTTTTTAGCTATCGACTCTTGACAGTTATGCAACATGACTTGGATAGTTATATCTTATATCATCTTGAAGCTATTATAATTATCTGTGTTTCTCGCTTATTAGAATTTTGATATCTTATACCGTTCGAAAGCTATCACCAAAAAATTGATATTTCGCTAAATTGACTCCCGTGGACTCTTAATAGCAATTGGTGGACATTGTTGTCCTTCTTTTTTTAACTATGTCTGGTATCATTCAAACAGGACCAATAGATGGTTATTTTGTCGTGACCCTTATACCCGGGCGAATTGCTTTTTGTTTTTCGTTTTTTTGTGTTTTCATGATAGATCTTGATTGAATCTATCAGAAAAAGCCTGATCACGGTTAGAGTTGTTGGTTTTTATAGGTTTTAAAGTCACTTTGCTATGTTGGTTTCTAGATCGATGTCTGTATTAATTGACAGATGTTTGTGTTGCCTATTGTCATTGAATTGGATATATATTTATTCAAGTCAATCAAATGTAAATGCATTTGGTCGCAGTGTATGGGCACGGTATTTTTTTCTGCAAATAGCACTTTCATGTTGCGGTACAGTTTTGCCAAGACGGCTGACATTGTGGGCTGGTTGTGACATTGTCATATTTGAGTGAGTTTTCAACTTATAAATAATTTCAATTCTCATCTTGCCCAGGTTTTTTCTAATATATTTATATAAATATATATTCAAGGTCTTTCAAAAAACACAAATTTTACCCCAAAGAACAAAAATCAGTTGCGGTAATTGTCACGACAAATTTACGCAATAGACATGTTCAACAGGTAAAGGCATCAAAAGGTGCTTATATCAAGAATATAAGAAAGATTATTATTTTAATTTTAATGCTGCTCAACGACCCCACCTACGTTATACAGGGGGGTACGAATGAGCGGGTGATAATGAAACGATGAAATGAGGATTGGTGAAAGGACGTTTACAAAAACCCATGCTTTATGCGGGATTCGAACCCATGCCCGACCTCACTCAAGTTCCTAACGTAGTTGCGATAGTTGACTAAGCCACGGAGGCGATTAGAAAGATTGTTTACAAATCATGTCCTCATTTTTTACGATTCTCTCTCTCTCTCTCTTTCTCTCTCTCTTTCTCTCTCTCTTTCCCTCTCTCACTCTCTCTCTCTCTCTCTCTCTCTCTCTCTTTCTCTCTCTCTCTTTCTCTCTCTCTCTTTCTCTCTCTTCCTCTCTCTCTTCCTCTCTCTCTCTCTCTCTCTCTCTCTTTCTCTCTCTCTTTCTCTCTCTTCCTCTCTCTCTCTCTCTCTCTCTCACACACACACTCTGATCTAAAACATGGCATTAGGCTGAATTTATTGATTGATCTACTATCTCCTATATTAGACCTACTCTCGATAATCATCATCTCCATATCCTACTAATCATGAATCATGATTGGCCGCCAAGTCGCCGACATCCGAATCACAATGTTATAGGTGTGAAGCGAACAACAGCCTGTACAGTGAGTGAGTGAGTGACTGTATCCACGGTGGAGTGGTCAGCGGACGCGCGGGAAGTGCACGTGGAGGGTCACTGACCTCACTAGCTCACACTCCTCGCGACCCTACTACTATTGTTAGAGTGACTTTGAAGGGAGAGAGCGAAGGATTGGTATCGTACACTATAGAACGCCAAGTGGTCATTTGTCGGAAAGGAAGAAGGTTTTAGATTGGTTTCAGTTTAGATGAAATTAGTTTGGGATGTTTGTTTGTTTAGGCTAGTTGTAGGTTAGGTTGGGTTGGGTTGGGTTGATTAAGTGCCTGATTAACCAACGTGGGAGTAGCTCTAACTAGCAGTTTAATGTTGTTATCACCATAGCTATACATATGCTATTTGTTTCCACCAACTCTCAGATAGAGGCTTTACTTGGTACTATCCCCCAAGTCAGATGGATTAGGTTTATTTGGCTTGGTTCAGAATGCGCGTAGCAACAACAACAACAACAACAACAACAACAACTATGTCCTCATATCATAGACCAAAGTATTAAGTATACCCAAAGAATATCATAAAGTATTCTTTGACCTAAGCGCACATGGTGATATGGACCGATGGTCAGATGAGAAGCGGCTGAATGGCAGCAGAAAACAGTATACAGTGAATACTATACTTTTTTAAAAATTATTGTTTAACCACTTTACCGGCAAATGTAGCTCAGTTGGTAACGAGCAAGATGTATCAAGATTACATGGTGGTTTCACTCAACTCTCAATCTTGTTCCATGAGTAATGTTCTTGGACAAACTGATCACTATGATTCCTTGTGAGCAATTTGATACTAAGCGTCGCTACCCTCAAATATTTGCATTTCGGGTGAATCTTGCCTCAGCTGAGCCGTCGTATACATAATTTTAATAAACAAAGTTATAGTTCCTAGTATCATTACTATATAGAATACTCACGATCGATATTTCCAATACATAGATTTGGACCAGAAATTGGTGCATATTTTTAACAATGGTGGGATTGGGAGTTGAGACACCATAGGAGACCGGCAAATCAACGCAACCCTCAATGCTGCTTGCTAATGAGTTGATTGCTTCATGTGACCCGGAAGATGGTGGTTAATCGGACATTGGTTCGATCCCCGCCACCTTCCAACTTTATATACCTTTCTTCCGTGTATAACCTAGGTTGATGCCGGGATGGTTCCTACAATAGGTCACGCCCACTTCCTTCTCATTATCCTTACCATTATCTAAGAAACATTCGTCTCATCATTCCTATATCTCATTAATCTTTCATCCGACGCTGATTGATCTAAGTTATCACTTAAATTCTCCTAATTTTAAGTTGACAACAAAAATGTTAGGTTTTGACGTTTTTGGACAACTTTGACAGGTGGGTAGTGTGACAGTGGGCAGTGTGCTAGCTCGCCTAATGATACACTTTGAATTTTAAAATAACGATTTTGATCGTTTTTTGAGATATTTCACGAAACTTGTGCTTTCATCAACAACGATATAGCTCGTTCATGACGTTTTTTTCCGGCATATTACACGGCGCCTTCTATTCACCGGACTATGTCACCTCATGTGGACGTTGTTGTTGTTGTTGTTGTAGTAGTAGTAGCGCGCACATTGAATGAATTTAGTCTATAATTATAACCTAATCAACCCAATCTATAAATAACCCTATATAAAAAAACCTACACCTTCAACCTAAAACCGCGGTTGCACTTCCGTTTCGACATTTTAGTTCCGCGTTTCCGCAAATAGGCGCATCAATGTTGCGCCGGGGCGCCTGAAGAGCGTTTACCGGAATAAAGTCGACTCATTTGTGTGACATGGGTTTGGGTATCCAACCTTACCTGAACCCTAACCACATTTTACAACCATCCATCGAAAAGTACCCTGAAGCCAAAGCCAACGTCACACGACCGAGTCGACTATGTTCCGATATACGCTCTGCAGCGTTCCAATGTTGCACCCGTGCATTGGTCAGAACAGAACAGATTTCTTGAATCGGTCGTGGCACATGTGCTTGTCTCCTAGCTAGGGATAGAAATGGCCAATAGGGCGAGAGTATTCTATAATCAATATTCTACGTCGACTTTCACTCTCGATACCTCGATTGCTTCATTCATTTTACGTTGCTAGCATTTAGTAGCCAATATTTTGAATTTGGAACTGTTGCCATTTTTTGAATATACGTCTTGTTCGTTTATACACTTACATAATGCAAATTCTTTTGTTAGTCGACAGGAAAGCGTGAATCAACTACAAGACTGATTGGACTAATTATACTGCCAGTAATCTATAGCGAGTTGATCACACAATTAATTCCTTCTTTTCGGTGACATGTCTTTCATAGGCTTGAATTAGAATAACGTTTTCTCAGTAATTTTTAACGTGTGAACTTTTCATTCGATGATACGTCTTGTGGTAAGCGAATTTAGTACACCCTCCGTATACGCATTTATTGATCAATGTTGAACTTGATCTACTTTCGTGAATGTAACATTTAATTCGTTTATTTTTTCATTACAAAGTCATTAGCAAATTAGTTGGTGGAGTTGGATGAATGTACTGGCGTAAAAGGAACAACTTGCCCAACCAGTTATTATTTATTCGTATTTTGTTTACATGCTACATAGTAACACCAGTTACCGGCTGCGTCGCTGCGATCGGTCACTACCATACCAACAGTATAGCCAACTGTAAATGTTAAAAATCAGCTAGAAATGTGACTTGACACGACGAAAAAGATGACTTGGATCCAATTTATTCATACTCGACTACGGTTATGATAAATTATGTATAACGTTTCACAATGGAAAGTAATAATATGAAACACCACAACCGTGACGTAAAAACTTGAATACTGATGTTACACATTTAGATTCAGTCAGTTGGCTAAACTTGCTCGTTCAATACGAGATGAAGAATAATAAGAAGGCAGCTTCAGCCCGGATAGGACGTAGTGGCTCGATCCGCGTACATTTCAACAGAGTTATCACAGTTTTATACGTGCGTTTTATAGACTTATAATAAATTTTCGGCCTAACAAAATACTTGTTCGGGCTGTCGTCCTTGGTAAATAGCCGTGTAGTTTCGTACGCGGCCAGGTTCTAGTGCATTTTCCAGTGAAGGTCAAGTCGGACCATTTCGCTTCGTGTGACATGCATGTATGTAGCTATGCTTGTCTAGCTTCATAACATTATGCAAATTTATCCCGGTGTACTTGTCTGTGCGAAATTGTGCAGGTGTGCATTCGCTGCAAAATATATAATTAATGAGTGAATTCAGGTGCCTTGAGAAACAAAGGGTACGCGTAGGCCTAGTGCAGAAACAGTACCATTACAAACACTATAGGCTAGGCCTATTACATAAACAGACTTGCCTTTAAGGGGGTCCGATTTGAATTTGAGTTAGTTTAGATGTAGAAGAGACATTTACATAATTATTATTCATGTGGTCTTATTTAAACTAGAGAGGTGGTTGTAACTGTTCGGAGTGCGTCTAGGTACTGACACAAACGTAAGCCTATGTATGTTGAGAACAAAAGCCAATCTACGAGCAAGTGTGTGACATGTCCAAGAGAAGTACAAGATAACGATGAGCATTGTATGGTAAGTGATACGATGTTAAGTCTGAAACAATGATTGTTGCCGGTACGGTGCTTCTATTAGTCTTGTATAACTTGTAGGCCTACTGTCTAGTTGGACAATGCTGTCAAAATCCTCAAATCTCATATTTGGTTAAATTTTATATTTTGATTGAATTATTTGTAGTGAATGTATAGAGCTCATATATATCTATTGTTTAGACATTTTGTTTGATTGTTTTCTTCATGTGCAGCGTTGGTCACAGCTCACAATGGTGCCATACGATACAGTGAAATGTCCTGAGAACCAACACTATAGGCCCTAGGGGCCTACACTACAGCAAATAAAAACAATCAATTTGTGGATGTAATTTTGTATAGCTTTTGAAATAACCGGTAGCAGCTAAAAGCTATAAGTTCTTGGTTCGTAGGTTTGATCAATACAAAAATGAGAAAGATTGATTCTGATGATTGATGATTGTTCGCTTAATGACCACCACCAACTGCTAGGTTATTTGGGGGTACGAATGAGCAGGTGATAACGAAACTATAAGTTTTAGGACGTTCACAAAAACCCATGCATTATGTGGGACTCGAACCCACGCCCATTGGTGATTTCAGTTTGTAACTGAGCCATATTCTCGAATAAAGCAGGCCCATACATCTCGTGTGGGATATTTTCTAAAAATTTGAAACTAAGAAACAGTAATAAGTTCTTAGCAGCTTCATTGTTATACACAAACATAATTTAAAATGTTTGTCTTTCGGGGGACTCTTACCTTTTTCCCCCCTTATCCTATGTTTTCAAATCAACGATATTACCAGTAATATTATTACTATTTGACATGGAACAATGTGTTTTCAATAAATAAGTTGGTCTAGATTTTGTATGGATTGTTGGGCGTGTCACTGTCTAGTGTGGTACAGTATTATTTAAACTTTGGCAAATGTTCAACAACGAGGACAATTGAAATCTACAGAAAACCATACCTTCGTGCCAAACGAAATCTAAACATGATTTAACCCTTCAATTTCAATACCGTCCTCCTTTTTCTCATCAAACTGAAATGATATTTTCAAATAGGGCAGTCATTACGGGTACTACTAGGTGGCCCATCGAAGGAGATCGCAAAATTTTAGTTGAATTGGAGCGTAGGGCGTGAGCATATAAAAAAGTGCATTAATTGAAACTGGGAAAATTATATAATCATTTTTTGCACATAGTCTTCTTTTGTTCGTACGGTAATGCAAATAAAGATAATTGAATGCAGTAATTGAATTTTTCGGGTTAGTCGATAGGTCTAAGGTACCGGAATACGTCATTTATTGAGAAGATACGAATTTGACGTACCCAGATATTCTAGTTGATTGCGGAATCAATGGACAAACAATAATCTTGATGATCAACAGTAGGCCTACTTTCGAATCAACTTCAGAACAAGTCACTCAATCAACGGCTAGTGATAGGCGTGACATGTTGATCGGCCACCTAGATCTATGCAACGCCAGATAGGCTATACCCTGATAGAAGATTTCGAAAAATCCCCCCTAAAATAGAAACCCCACTTGATTGGATGTTGAGTTATGTGACGTCAAGGGGGCAACAAAACGAAAGTGGTCAATTTAAACGTCAGAGGGAAACCATACCTCCAAGAAAAACCTCTGTCAGGATGGCCGACAATGGCGGGAATCGTACTCCTGTCCTCTCACTAACGTTGCTACGGTAACGATGGCTATAGTCCTGAGGGACATCATAACTCTGAAACTGGATTTTAGCGAATAATGACAATATTTATTTTTCCAATTTTAGAGAAAACTAGAAATCATCATCTCAATTTCATATATTATAATTAATTTAATTGTCCTCCAGGACTCGGCCTTATTTCTGAGTTGTGACGTCAACATTACTCGATTCTGTTGATGTTTCTATTCAGAATTGTTAATGCCCTTGTCATTGACTTATAATTTCAGGAGAACGAAAAAATGGATGAAAACTTCTGAAATTGATATGATGATTTCTAGTTTTCTCCAAGATTAGGGAAATTGATGTCGTCATTATTTATAGGCCTACCCACTTAAATCTAGTTTGAGGTGTCCTTTAAGTTTGTTGCTCACGACACGAATGTGACTTTACAGTTGTGTGAGGAAACGACTTGTATGCGAGTTTCGCGCGTGTGAGTGATACAATCTGTCTTACAATGTCTTGAGTGTGTCTTGATTCCTGACACTCCGACTGATTTATCACGCATATGCTAGTGTGTGTGTGTGTGTGTGTGTGTGTGTACTTTGGGCTGTCTGAGCTCAATGAGTGCTTTGACCCCGGAGACAATATAAAAATACACACTTTTACTGTGTGGCTGTCATCAAAAGTTCAAACTATGAGACGAGTGGTTGAATGGAAGGAACCGTCATTCAGGTGGCCGTGGCTGACCATCTTGAAAGTTCTTTTTTCGTGGTTTTCCTCTGTCGTCAGGCCACGACCGACTCCTGCCCACTATCCAAAAACACATGATAAAATGACCTTTCATCTCATCATCCCATCATCTCATATATAATTCACCGACGCCAATAGATCGTAGCCATCAGTACAGTGCGTCGTTAGAACCCAATATGAATAAATCAAAGTTCCATGGTGCAGGTGTTATTTTAAATCGTGGTCGATGTCACCACTAACAGCTAGGTTATGTGGGGGTACGAGTGAGTGTATGAACCGGCGATGGTAGCTTAGATGGTAATGCAGTTGCACCACGTGACCGGTGAATGAGAGTCGATGAGGCCTCGGTTCGATCCCGCCACCATTCACATTCATAGAGATTTTTCGTTTTCATATTGGGTTTAGCGACGCACTATAATGTTAAAATGGATCTATTGGCGTCTGATGAATGATTAATGAGATGATGGGATGGTGAGATGAAGGTTTCTTAGGTACCTATCGGGAAGGATGGTGGGAAGGAAGCGGTCGTGGCCTATATTGTAGGAACCATCCCAGCATTAGCCTAGATTACAGAGGGTAACCACGAAAAACCCCTGTAAAGATGGACGGTGGCGGGGATCGAACCAGGTCCGATATGGCCGTTCACCTCCCGTATAACATGAAGCAAGTGCGTTAACCACTGCGCTGCATGTGCCTGTGAGATTTTTCGTGGTTTCCCTCTGAAGACTAGATAAATGCCGGTTTCTACAATATAAGTCACGACCGCTTTTTTCTTACTGACCGGCCTTCCCATTACCAATTTTCCCGAATCTCATTAATCATTCATCGACGCCAATAGATCTTGATTATCATTACAGTCCGTCGTTAAAACCTAATATAAGTAAACTATAAACGAGCAGATGATGAAACGAAGTAATGATGAGTGAAAGGTCGTTTACATAACCCAGGTCTAGAGCGGGGCTCGAACCCGCACCCTTCTGGCCTTCAGATGTCAGTGCAGCTTGTCTCAAGCGCACGAGCACAAGACAAATGAATTTTATCTGTTGTCTGTGCCAAACGACCGGGTGTTTTTTCTTTTCATTTGTGTATGTATATGTGTATATCTGTTCTGTACAGGTATTTTACGTTATTATACTAATCTTTGCTGATTATTATTTTTTTTTAAATCATTCGACTTTGAGGGCGTTTCTCCATTTAAGAGGCCTCTTTACATCTTGCCCACCGGCTTGATTGCAGACGTTCGGGGCCAAAGTTAGCAACGGAAAACCAATCATCGTATTGACTTACAGTTTTCGGTTAGATGATCACTAGTATTCAATACGTGCTCGTACGAAGAGCTTTGGTTCGTGGTATGTTTTCAACCCTTTCAAAATAATTGTCAAAAATCAACATGTTTCTACCTGTTAATCACTGTTTTCAAGATTTTTTCAGAGTAATTTAATAGAAAAATATGATTTTTAGTGAACGTAGAGGCACAGATATACTCATTCTTGTTTCATTGCAAAAATAATTAGGCTGATTGGTCCTACCGTTTACCCACTATGTGTTGGGAGCTAAAGGCCTGTATTGACTCTTTTTGTCCTGTTTTGTTCGTTCCCTGCAGGTTTTACTCATGGATTGTGAGATGTAAAGTAGCCTCTTAAAGGACATCACAACCTTATGTAACTACATTCTAACGAATAATGACGGTATTCATTTTCCCAATTTTAGAGAAAACTAGATTCAAACAACATCTCAGTTTCAGAAATTATAACTACCCTATTTATTTCTCCTATAACCCTGCCTTTTCTGAGTCGTGACGTAGACATTTCTCGATTCTGTTCATGTTTCTATCCAGAATCGCCGAATCGGTAATGCCTATACCTCATGGCAGCTCTGGAAGGCGAAAAAATATTTATAATTTCTAAAATTGAGATTATAATTTCTAGTTTTCTCTGAATTCCGGGAAATGAATATCGTCATCATTAATAAAATTATAATTTCAGGATTGTGATGTCCTTTAACCACACCGTTATGATATAGGCCCGACTTGGTACTTGGTATACTGGTACTTGATATATACTCGATAATATACTACACCTGGTAATTGGTGTAAGAGGGTATTGTTTTGCGGAAATGTTCATGCTAACAAGTTGGTACGTGTGGTGTTTTAGTCGGAAATGGGGGTCTAATTATTATGCATTGCTTTTATAAATACGGTTTTTCAATTGTTTCGAATTGAAAGGTGGACTGTTCGTTTATACATGCAATCAATGAAGATTAAACTGATGAACAAAGCGAGGCGAAATCTCTTTGTTCGAGCTTAATGGTCAATTCTGTGTTGTATGTATGCTTGCAATTTCTAAACGTGTAATTCAAAATTCATTTTATTTATTTACATTGGGTTTGAAGACGCACTATAGATGTATACGATCTATTGGCTTCGGATGAATGATTAAGGGGACGTCTATAAATTGTGTCACACTTTTTAGGCCACTTTGAACTCCCTCCCATGTCACAGTTGGTCACAAAACCTATTACCCTCCCCCTTTAAATACGAAACAAATTCTCATACCCCTTCCTCCCACCTCTAACAAAAAATTGAAATTAACAGGCGGCAAAGGTACAATAGAGTAACCATTTAAATATTCATTCCTTGATGTTTGCTTTTTGAGTAGGCTAGTCAAACTTGATAATTATTTGATATGCATCTACTGTTTCGAGGGTGGGTACAAATATAAGAATCTATAAGAATGGCGTCAAATATATAGAACAAAAAAATGTTATGAGTGCCTACATTTGAGCGAGGAGTTGAAAACTCCTGAAATCTGGTTTACACTTGTTATGAAATCTTTATAAAATCCCTTAAAATCTTCTGGAAATCCCATGAAATCTTCTGGAAATCCCTTGAAATCTTCTCGAAATCCCATGAAATCTCCCTGAGATCCCTTGAAATCTGAAATCAGGTGTACACCAAATTTTCTAGTCGTGTACCACTTGCATTTGAGTTATTTTTATTTGCAGTTGAAGTAGATTGCCGTGAAACTGATGTCAAGTCGGACGTGGGCTCGAGTCCCGCATAAGGCATAGGGTTCTTGTGAACATCATTCATCCATCATCCTGCTCATTAGGGGCGTCTGAAGAGCGTATACCGGAATAAAATATACTCGGTTGTGTGACAGGTTTGGTTGTCCCCCTTATATCTGAACCTTAACCACATATTTCAACCATCCATTCATAAGCACCCCGCGAAGCCCATGTCACTCGACCGAGTCGACTTTATTCCCGTATACGCTCTTCAGCGTTCCTGCTCATTAGTACCCTCAAATAACCTAGCTGTTGGTTGGGTCGTTAAGCGAATCATCATCAAGGACTCCCTCTTGGTATGATTTAATACAATCAATTGTAGTACCGACGACGGTAGCTTCTCTATCTCTCCCTCTCTCTTTTTCTCTCTCTCTCTCCCTCTCTCTCTCTCTCTCTCTCTCTCCCTCTCTCTCTCGCTCCCTCCCCCTCTCTCTCTCTCTCTCGCCCGCCCTCTCTCTCCCCCTCTCTCTCTCTCTCTCGCCCTCTCTCTCTCTCTCTCTTTCTCTCTCCCTCTCTCCTTCTCTCCCTCTCTCTCTCGCCTATCTGGGTCACACTGCACGGTCGTTGAGAGGCGACTTGCCGTCTTCTGACACGGGCATATTGACCCTAATAAGCCAAGTTGCACCTCTTTCCCGACTGTAACAGCTAGATAAGGTACGTCACCGGTAATATATTCATTCAATGGAAACACCACGACAGTAATGAATAGATCAGCTTATCGGGTTGGTATAAAGTACTTGCGATCGAAAAGACCTGTGTGATTGATTGCGCTCATCTAATACCTTTGGAAATGTGTTTGCATCAATTCAAGTAGATTGAAGGTATACTTTCACGAAAGGAGAAGGCAAAAGAGAAACAAATTTACTATCAGAGTTTAATAAATAGAGTACAAGTTCTATACGTCCAATAAAAACAATGAAAATGATAATTGGTTAAAAAGTTTACCTCAATTCAAAAATCATTTTATTCTAAAAATAATACATAAGGAATTACAGTTTTAAGAAATCTGTAGTTTTCATTTTTCACATAGTCAACATTATGACACACATTTGGTATAGATAGATTGAACCCTGAATAATAAAAATTAAAAACGAAGTGAAGTGAATACAGATATTGTGTTCCTTGAATTATCGTAAGATCCAATTTAATTGATAAATAATAAATTAAATTTCAGTCATGTAACAGAGTTTGGTATTGAGTACTAAAGATGAATGAAAAATGAAAATGAATTAAAAGAATGTATAGAAGCCCGCATAAGAAAGAAAAATTTATTTTATACCTATATATACAGTTTCATTTGAAAGCCAGGACTTGATGTCATATTATGCCTATATCATTCGGAAAAAATTTAAATCTTGGATAAATTGAAGAAGTTCATCAAATTTGCTGGGTACTGATACACGTATATCAGATTAAATCCAGTATTATAATCATTGGGGTGGTAAGACCGCCCTTGTGGTGCCCCGTCCAAACGATCCTATCTTTCATCCATAGCCTTAATTCGGGAACAATGATTTTGTATCAAATTTTTGTATTCTTCCAAGAAGTTGGAAGAAAAAGCTCAAGACCAACAAACACCTTTTTTTATCCATCCTGACGTGGTTTTTCGTGGTTTCCGACAGTCCTCGAAGCAAATGCTTGGATGAAGTACTAATTGGCCACGACCATTAATTAGTAGAGCGATAGGCCTAATTATAACATTAAAGGCCTATCACGAATTTAATTTGTGCTTTTTGTATAATGATCAATTTTACATCTGCTGTCAAGGGAAAGAAGTAATCATTGCCCAAGAGACTTAGTTCAAAGTGGAAGATATCAACATTCGTGTGTTTATACTGAAAGACTTTTATCTACGGCGAAAAATTATGGTCACAGACAGCGCAGTCCTGGTGTTGAAGACCATTAGTTTTAAATAATCAAAATGGGGTGGTAAGATCGCCCTTGTGGTGCCCCGTCCAAACGATCCTATCTTTTATCCATAGCCTCAATTGGGGAACAATGATTTTGTATCAAGTTTCGATGTTATTAAAAAAAAAAAAAAAAAAAGTATCAAATTTCGATGTTATTAAAAAAAAAAAAAGTATTATAATCATGAACATTCGATATTTTATACTCAGAATTGAAGTAGAATTTTGAAATGATTTCGTAAACGAATCAATCAACGAAACTGGCAAGACCTTGCAATATCTGCAGCGTTGTGTAACATCAGGTTCGAAATGCAATTCTAAATTATGTGATTTAATCATTTTGATTTGCAAGTTATTTATCAACTTGAAATGCGTTTTCGAAATGAATGAATATTTGGATTTCACGACGCGTCGACATGTAGGTCATTTTGCGCCGATTATGACAAATTAATTGAACCTGAGAAACAAATTTGAAGTTGGATTTTCATAGCTTTTTTGTATTTATTTATTAATTTATAATGTATTATACCCCACGCAAGTAAACCGCATGCATGTAATGACTCGGCTAAACATAATAAATAGACCACATTAATTTGAAAGGCAAAACAAACTGAAGGATACATAAATTGAAAGCACACGACACTTTGTTACATAAATCAATAACATGTGGTCTCCGTGAGAAATGATTATACCTGTTATACCTAAATGAATATTAGTTGAGCACATTTTCAATTTCGACAATAAAGTTATCACAAAATCAATATTACCCTTAGAATGCTATATTCTGTTTGCTTTTACCCTTATTTTATGGAGAAAAAGTCTCATCAGAATTAACAACGAGCCACCCTCCGTAGTTCGGTCAGCTGAGGTACTGCTTTAGAAACTGAAGTCTCCATTGGGCGTGGATTCGAGTCCCGCATGAGGCATGGATTTTTGTAAACGTCCTCTAATCATCACTTCATAGTTTCATAATCACATGCTCTTTCGTACCCCCGTATAACCTAGCTGTTGGTGGGGTCGTTAAGCAAACAATAAACAATCAATTAATAATGAGGATCAAGCGAGTTCTCCTGAGAGGTCCAGTAAATAACTCCCCGTGCACACCTCCATTCCCCTCACCTATACGTTTGCAATTAGTACCTATGCTCGCCACTGAAGGTACGGCCCTGGTGACGGATAGGTAGCAGCACAATCCAGCATGCATTGAACGCTTCTAAGCGAATCTATAGCAAACTTACGTGTTTTTGGATAGTGTGAAAGAGTCGGTTGTGGTCTGTTGTTAAGTAACCATCCTAGTATTTACCTTAACGACACAGGGAAACCACGGAAAATCTTTGTTAGGATGGTCGTTGGTGCTGTTGTTGTTGTTGTTGTTGCGTGCAGCCTAAACCAACCCAAACCAGTCTAACCAATTTCGAAGAAGCTAACCGAACCAAACAAACATCCTAAACTAAGTTGTTCTCAACTTGGACCAATCAAAAGTCCACTTCCTGTCCGACGTATAGCCACTTCGTCTATGTCACCACATGGGAACGTTGTTGTTGTTGTTGTTGTTGTTGTTGTTGTTGTTGTACCAACCCAAACCAACCGAACCAATTTAATTGAGCCAATCGAACCAAACAAACTTCTCAAACTAATTCAATCTAAGCTTGAACCAAACTAAAACTTACTTCCGGTCCGGCGAATAGCCACTACGATCGTTTATTCGGTTTAGACGACCTTCATCTCTCTTGGATACAAGTATATGTTGGTACGTGCACGTGTAAGCCAGTTGACGCCCTGCTGCATGGCAGTGCATTGATGGCTGCTGCAACTATCGGGGTCAACTGTTTCACCTTGAAAACCGTAGCTATGTAATCGCACTTTGTCTAGACGTCATTTGAATCGGCAACAGAATGTGTGCACAGGTACGCAAATAGGCTGTGCATGAGAGCGAGCGAGATAGAGATAGGGAGATGGAGAGAGAGAGAGAGAGAGAGAGAGAGAGAGAGAGAGAGAGAGAGAGAGAGAGAGAGAGAGAGAGAGAGAGAGAGAGAGAGAGAGAGAGAGAGAGAGAGAGAGAGAGAGAGAGAGAGAGAGAGAGAGAGAGAGAGAGAGAGAGAGAGAGAGTATATACTTTTATGATATCTATTTATTTATTTATTTGTATTGGACTTAGCGACGCAGCGTGATGATAACTAAGTCTCATTAGCTACCGGATGAATGATTATTAAGATGATTGGATGAAGGTTTCTTGGATAGGGTAATGGGTAGGATAGTGGGAAGGAAGCGGTCGTGGACCATCTCAGCAGTAGCCTAGATACAGAGGGAAATCACGAAATTCCGTAAAAATGGACATTGGCGGGGATCGAACTAGGTCTAGTATTCCCCTCACCTATCGGATCACAGCTGCATGTGCCAGTAATATCATTTTTTCATTCGATCATATTTTATTTATAATATCATTATATTTGTTGTTGAAGATGAATATCTCTCAACAAATGTTAGTTGCATTCACAATTATTATGAAACGAGAAATTGAGGTGATTTTAAAAGTCGAAAACGTTTTGTTGAAAGTCCAATAAAAATGGGCATAAGAATGTTCACTTTTCTGATAATTTAAAATCAGGGTTAAAAATCTACTTATTGAATAAAACTCCAAACAAGAGTTTTATGAAGACAAGTGTCAATAATTCTATAAATCTCTGATTAGGTCATCTGAATTGTTTTTCTAGCAGGTCTGTTAATGTTTATTCGTATGTTATGGATAATTTTTATATTTCACACGACTTTTCTAATATTACTTGCTGATCATTAAAAAAAAAAAATTTCATTATTATTATTATTCAATTGTACTGTCCTGTTTTGAAAAGTCTTTTGAAAATGACCTAATTGAAAAGTAAATGAGTAAAGATGTTGAAAGTTCCATTGAAAATTTGAAAGAAATCCAAATTTCTTAAATTGAAAAAAATCCAATGATTTATTTTGAAAATCACTGTAAAAAAATCAGTGGGGATGAATTATGTGAATTCATTTAATTCCATTAGATTCACAGAAAGTTTTCAGTGAATTTGAAATTTTCTAAAAATTTATTCCTATATAATATATAATTTATTTCGACTTTATTCCAGTATATGCTCTTCAGTCGGCCCCATTATCCATTCGGAAAGCTCTAATTCACTGAAATCACTGCTGTTCCACTCATCATCTGACCTTATTGCGCTCAGCATATTGTTCCGAGCACATGTTGCCGAGATGCGCACGAACTATCTGGCTCGCACCCCATGCACATCCACTCTATGACTCCGCTTTAGTGACAACTGAATAATGACTTTTGGCTCAATAACCATTAATTGTCGTGTGCATTGCATTGGCTGGGCGGGTGACAGCCGTGGCCCTGCCGGCTTGCCCCGTGCCAATCTTGCAATTGCATGTTAAAATTAAACTTTAACCAACAAATTATACACCTGACGCCGTCATTAGTAAGTTACTTACTGACAAAGAATGCAATTGCCAAATTACAATTGAGTTACATTGTTACCGTTTCGCGTACATTGTGCCTGGATGAAACTGACCGGCTAATCGGGGAACAGATGCAGCTCGATTGTTGCGACATAGGATGGAATGGGGGACGTTTCTCAACATATTTATCAGATCGAGAATGCGACGTATTATTTATATATATTGGGTTCAACGACGGACTGTAATGATTACTAAGATCTATCGACGTCGGATGAATGATGATTGAGATGGTGGGATGATGGTTTCTTGGGTACGGTAATGGAAAGGATGGTGGGAAGGAAGCCGTCGTGGCTTATATTGTAGGAACCATCCCAGCATTAGCAAGACTACTGAAGGGAACCACGAAAATACCCTGTAGAGATGGACGGAGGCGGGGATTGAACCAGGTCCGATATTCCCCTCACCTGCCAGATCACATGACGCGAGAGCTTTAATCTGCGCTGCGCTGCATGTGCCGGTCATGTTATATTATATTATGCTATATCATATCATATATATGCTTCACCAATTGCTTCAACATTTAACTGAAACTGCATGGTGAGTTTTGCACTGTCCCGGTATTTATGACTTGCTTCAATCGTGTCAGTAGCTTTAACTAGCAGTTAAAAGTTGCTATCACCATGGTTACCTGTGGTATTTGTTTTCACTTATACTCTAAGATAAAGGTTAACTGGACTTGGCATTAACGGGCCCTATGGCGACTTATCAGTGTTTTTGGTGATAACTTTCGAAATCGAACGGTTCAAGACATCAAAAGTTTATTACTATAGAAATACAGATTTTTTTTAATACCTCCATTTTCAATTGATGAATGATAAAATACATTTGTATATTTTTAACAAATGTGTACAAATATTGTGAATAAAATGTTCGAAGATATATGCAGTATTCTCTACACAACTACATTATTTCGTTTGGTTGTTGAACCGATAGAATATATACCGTCTACGCCATCACTTGTCTGTCCGTAGAGCCTTGCGACAAGGTTGTGTGGGAGACAAGCCTGGTGTCGGGATTCGAACCGCAGACAAAACAACATGACACTGATCTCCCCTTCGGCTACTTAAAACGATCACCTAATTTTAAACCATAGTCTAGACTTAAGTGACAAACATGTTTATCTATGACACTGCAGTCTGGTTGTCGGTTCCAACCAACTCACATAAACCAGTCTATAATTATATCTAAAATAACACAATCAATTTAAACAAATCACCCAAGTTATTTATTTTAAACGCTCCAATATTTCGAATGATCAATTCTTCTTCGTGAAGAAATTAGGAAACGAGAATAAATCACGAATCACAATGGTGTGTGTATATACAGAAAAGCAATTCAAGTCGAACTAAGTTGTTCGAAATTCCTAGTTGTTTTTGTTGTTGTTATGTTGTCACAATGCCATCGAAGAATCGTTTAATATCACCATGCGGAACTTGAATCATCGCGCACACTTGTTCGTCCAGCCATGTGTATTCTTAGTCGCAGTGCCAGTGTGGGTGGGTGGGTGTGTGAGAGAGAGAGAAAGAAAGAGAGAGCTATCACCCACGTAAAGATCTGTGCGAAAACGAAAACAAATTGAAATGCTTTCTGGACATGGGACATGCTATGGGAATGTTCTGGACTCGAATGAGTGCGAAGAATTCCATCAATAAGCCAGTCAGATTTCTAGTTTTCTTTATTTTATCTGATTTTTATTTTCAGTTCATCAATTTGTTCCATCTTGGAAGAGGCAAGGAGAGCCCATCGAAATATTGATCGTAATTTAAAAATAAAAATGATATGATTTAAATTTTAAAGACATGTCATACATTGATTATAATGAGCCGAATTAATATAATATTTTTGGATGAGCGAAGCGAAGTGATTAGGCCTACTCAATTTTACCGTATGGAGCCTGCTCGAAAAAAATGACTGTTTTTTTCTGTCCGCGCTCCATAGGTCAAACAAAAGTACAAATTTGGTTGCAACTTGGCTTACATGCATGCAGATCTGTCATCATAAACTAACTCGATATTGTAGCCATATAATTTTGAAGCGCAATCGGTTGCGCCAGTTTCAAGAATTCCCATTTTGATATGTTGAAAAAAAACTTGATATTAACCCAGAAGATGAAATGTAGAAAACATATTTTTTTGATTAGATTAAAATTTTCACGGTATTTATTATCGAATGATATATATTATTCCAGAGTTCACAATAATCGAATCAGCTATTTATTTTAATGGAAAAAAGTAATTACTTACATCATTTGAAGCTATCAAGAAAAGCAAGAAGCAACAGGGATAACCAATTAAATTGTATAACGCTTGAAATGAGCTACAATTAAAAAACAGGAAGGCACTGACATAATTGTTCGAAACTCGAGGGTGAATATACAGCCTTCCATTACATTTTATATAAATATGCCCATATAGCTATCATTAAAAGTATTATTAGCATCACTAATATAAAGTATCACTATAGTACATCATTAAAATCCTATCTTTCATCCATAGCCCTAATTGGGGAACAATGATTTTGTATCAAGTTTCGATGTTATTATAAAAAAAAAGTATCATTAAAATGAAGTAGATTTGTGATTTGACTTGTAGTCGACTCTCTGCGTTTTGTCGCTCTTCAACGAAGAGATGCGTCGTTGTTACACAATCTGCGTAACCCGGCACCTCCACCAAAAACACCAACAGAGAGATCGTTACTTTCAAATAAACATTCATTTGAATATATGTTTCCATCCATATAGCCTTAATTGGGAAACATGATTTTGTATCAAGTTTCGATGTTATTGAAAAAAAAAGAAAAAAAGTTCCATTTGCATTTATTCATCAAACGGAAAATATGACCTAATATTTGCTTAGTACTTTTGTCAATATTAAGCCTATCTGTAATTAGGTTGTTGATGACAGATGAGTCATTTTTTTTTTATATATTTTCTAAATTCTAATCACTTCCATTATTCAGACGTCGGATATTGAATGTTCCAATGTGATATCAAATTCAAGTCTTGAAATATAGACTCGATCGGGAATATCGAAATCGGATCAGGCCCATATATCTATCACGTGTTTTAGCTCGCCTTGCATCAATTCATTCACACTATATATACCTTGGTTTTCGTTTATACGCTTAGCAATGAGAGGAAATGAAGCAAATTCGGTTTCTATCACATGTGAAAACCAGTGTTGGTCGTAAACCATGTTCAAGATTGCCAAGCCAGGGAGGCGCTTCATCAGACTAACCAAGGGGGAGAGGGGGGAGGGGGGGGGGGGGCGCTTCATCAGAGTAACCAAGGGGGGGCGAGACGTCACAGAGATTATATTCGTTTAATTCAAACGGAAATTGCGAATTTTCACTTATTTCAGACGGGAAACTTCGTTTATAGGTTGAAATATTTATCAAATATTCTTGAATCTGTGTGGCTCGAGATGATGTAATGTTCATGTAGTTGGAATAAAAAATATGAATTCCCCCTCGTTTTCTTGAGTGGCTTTCCAACACATTTACAGAGTCCCCATTCGCCCCCTTTCCCACCCCTCACCGAAATGAAAAACTCTGGAAAATTAAAAGAGTCTGCAATGTCGCGCCTCGCAGAATTCCAGACCTTTTTTTTTAATGGGTTCTAGAAAATACTTCGAGTACATTTTAACTTCATTTCAGTTAATTAGTATATCTCTGATTACTTCAACTCTAGATGTTTGCTTAAATTTAAATGAAATAATATTGAAAAAGGTCTACTGAAGGCTCTGGTTGTTCATCCTGACGAAGGTTTTTCGTGTTTCCCTCTGTTGTTTAAATGAATACTGGGATGGTTCTTATAAGAGCAGGCCATGACTGCTCCCTACACCCACTTTGTCCCCAAAACATAATAAAATGGCCTTCCATTTCTTCTCTATTTGTATTATGTTTGACGACGCTCTCTAATGATGACCAAGATCTGTTGGGTAATTTCCTTTTCCCATGACCTCAATCAACATTCACCGACGCCAAAAGATCTTGGTCCTGCATCATTACAGTGCGTCGTTCGGTCAAATGGGGGCATGCCCGGTGCTTAGCAATAGAGTAATTCGGCTTTACCATTCTTTTCTATGTTCTCAAACCAATTTATTCAATAAAAAGTATACCAACTTCCAGATAATATCATCTTCCTTAATTACCGTAATATGATATCATTTTTTGTGTGAATTCGTTCGCAGTTTTAAGATAAAACGTGAATTAATTTCTTCAGATTCTTGGTACTCGTTCACGTATATTATATCTCAAAACTAATTGAATTCACAAAAATAGAACTTGATTCAACAAAATTCACTTTTTATTCAATGACACTGGTTTATAAACATAGAAAAAAACTAGTAAACATGAATTTCTCTATTGTGTAAGCACCGTCTGTATGCATCCCCTCAAACCCAATATAAAAGAATAATTAATGTATGATCCTATACATTACAAAGTTCATATAGGTTTTTTTTTATTACATACCCCAACCCTCGATCTCTAAATTCAACTATCCGAACATGTGCAACCTGTACACGTGAGGTATATACGTTTACGAGCAACTTCAGTTTAGTGATTCTGTTTAGACAATTTCATCCCACTTACCTCCGTTGTACATGCATTGCATAGGTATTAGGACAGAAGCCGTATTACCTGAGGAGTGTGCACTTTGACACTGTGCATTGAACTTGTTGCATATAGTGTCAAGTACACCGGATGTGGAAGCGTGCTGCCATTGACAGTTTGCTATTGTGTATTGAATGATCGTATTTTTCACGCCGAATGTAATGGAAATGTTTGACGACGTGAATTTCCAGCGCGTGTTGATGTCGAGTGAGAGTGGTTCGATTGATTTGTTGATGGATTAACTGCCAAACAATCAATCACGCTTGTGACTAACGCCACTACGATTTCAACGCTTATCAAACACCATTGCTATTGTTCATTCATTTTTTTTTGAAACTGTACTTTTTTTTTCTAATACTAGTTTTTTCGGGCTTCTTCCCAATTGACCTGACCCATCGGTGTTGTAGTGAATAGATTGAAGGGGTGCATGCAAGGTGCTTATAAAATAGAGAAATGCATCTTTACTATTTTTTTCGATGTTCATAAACCAGTGTCATAGAATGAAAAAGTGTACCAACTCCAGGAGTGAATAACTATTGAATTTTGTGTGTACACCTGGTTTCAGATTTCAAGGGATTTCACGGAATTTTAAGATTTCAAAAGATTTCAGGAAGATTATTATTATTTTTATGACAAGTGTACACCATATTTCAGGAGTTGTTAACCCCTCGACCAACTCTAAGATAATTGTATTCTCTTCAATTAATATGACGTTCCATCTTTGCGATTTCGACTAGTTTTAAGATAACATACCTGAATACATTTGATCACTTTCTTGGTATTCATTCACGTACCGTATCTTGGAACTGATTGAATTAACAAAAACTAAAATGTCGTATTAATTGAAAAGCATAACATTTTTTGGAATTGATATACTTTTTGAATCAATTACATCGCGATTCGAGAACATGAAAACAAAAATAGTAAAAATGAATTTCTCTGTTGTATATTCAAGGACCTTGGGTATACCCCCTCGATAGGTGATCCCTATCTCTCGAGTTATGTCACTCATTGTTGCTAAAGTCACGTGTTCTCTATCATTTATTTACATTTTAGTTTATTTATATATATTTATATGGTAAGATCGCCCTTGTGGTGCCCCGTCCAAACGATCCTATCTTTCATCCATAGCCCTAATTGGGGAACAATGATTTTGTATCAAGTTTCGATGTTATTAAAAAAAAAATATATATATATAGCCCTTGTAGTGCTTCTACTGAATAGTTCTCTTTAGTCTTTTGGAATCTCTTCTTTAATAGTCAATTTACTGTAACTGTTGGATTGAACTGTTGGTTTTACTTTTTGTATAAGGTTGGTTTTATCCAAGATTATGTTAGTATTAGGTCATATTAGGTTGGTTTTAGGTCATATTGAATCAGTTTGAGGTCATTAGGGTAATTTTAGGTTAGTTTTATGTCATTTTACGTTGGCATTAAGTCATATTAGATCAGTTTTAGGTCATACCAGGTTAGTTTTAGATCCATTTTATGTCATCCGGTTAGTTTCAGGTAATACTAGGTTAGTTTTATGTTGGATTAGTAAGTTATTAGATTAGGTTAGTCATGAGTTGGATTACATTTGATTAGATTGGTTCGGTTTGTACATTTGGGTTGGTGAGAAGTTTAATTTGGGCTGTGCGCAGTATACCAACCTCAACAATTAACATCCATATGGATTGCAACATGGCCGATTCTATTTGCAAATAAGGGCTTGCCATCGACCTCGCAGCGATCCTATAGTTCTACTCTTAATTTCTATTGTCTATATTGGAAGTACGAAGTAAAACATGAAAGACCACGATGACTTTCGCTGTCGCTGATTACCAAGCCCGTAGAGCACCTCTAATTTACACCAACTAACTAATTGAACTAATCATAGTCCTCTAAAACTCGGCGCACCAAGCATTCATGATCAAACTTCATCGTAAACGTGAAAACTTGCAAATTGTTTGCCGTGAGGTATTTCTCGTAAATGTTGACGATGCCATTGAACCTTATCGTATCTATGTAACAAATCTAGTAACAATGGTATCTATATGGTTGAACTTGGATAAGTTGAAAGTTGAAACACATCAAAGTTGATTTCTCCGAGCTCACAGAAAACGTATGAACTCATCCAATCAGAGTTGATCGTTTCCGAAATGCCACCATTTTGTCGCGTCGAAGTCTAGCCCATTTCTTTTCAACAGATAACAAGATTGTGCTCAATAATCAATGAAGTATGTATGCATTATACGACATCGCCAGAACTTGGCCATTTCATATCATCTATTCAAAATGACGCAAGAAAGATTAAATGCGCCGCCCTCGGTAGCTCGGTCAGCTGAGGCAACGCTTCAAAAACTGAATAGTCGCTGATGGGCGTGGGTTTGAGTACCGCATGAGGGATGGGTTTTTGTAAACGTCCTTTCACTTCTATCACTTCATAATTGCATAATCACTTGCTCATTCGTACCCCCGTATAACCAGCTGTTGGTGGGGTCGTTGAACAAACAATGATCAGCATCATGATTAAATGCTCACTATTTAATTATAAGCTGCATGCCAATAACTTGGTTTGTTACGTTTCATCATTTTTGTGTGTGGTGACTTTCGAACGGTTCAAGATATCCAAACTCTTATACGAAAGAAGCAGATATTTTTATTACCTTCAAGATGGCATGAGTATAATAACGATCAACCAACCTTTTTATATTGTATAATTTCAACAGATGCACAGCAAAAAAAGTTTTCAGCTGTGAAAATGTTGATATTCAAGGTTTATAATTTTATTTCACATCATTTTGAAAGTATTGAAGAGATGTTTGTTGCTTCCGTATTAAAATTTTGATGTGTCACACTGTTCGAACGTCACCACCTGAAGACTAATATCTCGCTAAATCGACACCCTTGTGGTCTTAACTTGATCAAATTTGCCGTATTAGAATAGTGACTATCGTGAAAGAGGTCGGAGCGTAATGCAATATGAGTTCTCGTTCAACCCTTAATTAAACCAATGTCATAAGTTGAAGATTAAGTTTATTTTGTGAATGCGATTTCCAGGACATATCATATGAATCGCGTAATCTCTTGTCTTTGAAACAAAGCAATGACATTGGCGTTTCCCTGTATCTAAATCGTCTAGCCTCCGAATAGACGTAAACAATGTTAATGTTGTTCGTACCGCCGTCTCCTGTTTGCAAGGAGAGAGTGAGTGGAAGAGAGAGAGAGAGAGAGAGAGAGAGAGAGAGAGAGGGTGACCTGGTACCATGTACGTAACGACACGGAGAAAATGTTTTCAAATGTGTTTTTGATGCGAATGATTTTTGGAAGTGTTTTTCGATAGGAGCAAGATGTCGCCGTCTGTGACAACTGTTTCTATAGTGCTCTTATTCAGCGGCGAGCATCACCTAGCTCTTCTATCGAGTGAGATTGCGTGTCTGTCAGGTTACCATGGTAACAGGGAAAGTTGGGGAAAAACAAACTTAATACTGTAGTTGTGATGATGAAATATTTGATAAAGTCTTGCTTGCGATATTGGAATTTTCTTTTCGAGAAACAGGCTCATTATAACCACGTCGTTGACGCGGCGTGATACATCGACATTATTTTATGAATTATTTTTGAAAAATCGTAGCCTACCGTAGTTGCTGGCTAGCATGTTTCAAACCTACAGATTGAACTTGCAATTAAACCGCCAGTTGAGTATTGTTTTCACTATGGTTAGTTTGGTTACCCATGCTATTTGTTTTCTCTAACTGTCAGAATAAGGCTAACTGGGATTTGGTAAATACCGGGTCTGAATAATGTAAGCGATGATGTTTTCAACAGCCATTGCTGCTTTTCGTTGTTTGCATCCCCTTATCATTAGTTGGCAAGAGACACGTTCTTCTTTTTCTTCAAACTTATCATTGTCTTAATTTCTTCTGGCTCATGTCAGCTTAGCGGCAGAAACTAAGGCACTAAGTCTTTCTGCTTCCTCTTTCAACCTAGCTGTTGGTAGGGGCAAACATTCATTACCGGTATCGTCTCTTGTTGCAAATCTTCCTTATGCAACTATGAAGCCGGTTGCTTGGTGCGCACAAGCTACAACCGAAACGTATAACTTGCATATATGTGTACTGTACGTCCATGCAGGAAGGTATAGTAACAGCAAGGCAGTATAGGGCAGTATCGACATGCATTATGCATCTCCTAGTCATACAGTAGGGCAGTATCGACATGCATTATGCATCTCCTAGTCATACAGTAGGGCAGTATCGACATGCATTATGCATCTCCTAGTCATACAGTAGGGCAGTATCGACATGCATTATGCATCTCCTAGTCATACAGTAGGACAGTATCGACATGCATTATGCATCTCCTAGTCATTCAGTAGGACAGTATCGACATGCATTATGCATCTCCTAGTCATACAGTAGGGCAGTTCTAGGTAGTGTAAACATATGTACAGTCTACTATCGGATCCTAAAACTCTCAGCACTACCGGTATGTGAGGATAGGTTAGGTCAGGGATTGTGTCAGACTGTCGTATAACTGTCAATAATCATCGCACTCGTGGGAACAAGATAATAATATCTTCGGTAATAAAAGTTACAAGATAAGAATTGAACTGTGAAATACTGTTTATGTACAATCGTTCATGTCAGTGGATTATATTATAACGATACCCTATTGCAAAGAGTAACATCCTTCATTTATTTTGGGTTTAGCGATTCACTGTATTGATGACTACGACTTATTGGCGTTGATGAATGATATGTGGGATGATGAGATGAAAGGTTATTTTATCATGTGTTTTTGGATCGTGGGAAGGAGTCGGTCATGGCCTGTTGCTAAGTTGAACCATCCCACAGTAGACCTGAATGACAGATGGATACCACGAAAAAACCCTGTCAGGATGGTCGACCATGGCGGGAATTGAACCCCGGTCTCTTGAATCACAGTTCAGTGTGCTAGCCACTCGACCACTTGTCTCAGTATGGCAACTTCCTCCTCAGGTTGTGATATGCGCACTACAGCCCAAAAGGCACATAAGACACCTCCAGTTTCAACATGGCTGAACGCCTCTTCCGGTTAAATGTGTTACTGAATTTGAAACTCGACAGTAACTGTACGTGTGGCTGCGTCTCGTTACGCATTAAAGGGTGCCCAAGGACGTCGCGACGCAGGTGAATCGTTACGTCATCCCTTCCCCCTCCCACCTCCCTTCCCCCCAATTAACAATGCTGTGGTGCTAGATATATCCTCTAATTCTGCCAGACTAAACTCTGCAGCTAAATATAAACCTCGCCGCCTCTCTCTCTATCTCTCTCTCTCACGCACATACGCATTGACAGCTATACCTTTCTCTTTCTATCTCACACACGCACTCCCCCCCGACTCTACGTTATTTACACACTTGACACGGTAGTAATGTTTTTACTGCATTCTTCGGCGAGACACGACGACACACCTGATCGGTAGTGTTAGTGGATAGGGGGGGACGGACGATCGGGGAAGACAAGTGCGTAGAGCCAGCTAGGAAGGGATGAGTGAGTGGTACGCTGATGGGAGGAAGGACATTTCGCCATGTTGGGTTTCGATTCAGGGTAGATTTAATCAATTCAATTTCGAATCACATGCCTTGATCAAACAGAATACTACACAGATAATAAAATCATACAGGATCAAGAATATACTGAATGGAAATAAACAGTATGAAGTTGTAATTTATTTTTGTAATGTAGTTAGACTAGAACTTACCCTGGAAAATTGGCCCCTGGTATTTTCCCTTTCTATTTTCATCTTTAATTATCAGGTGATTACATTTTTTAAAATAATAACATCGAAACTTGATACAAAATCATTGTAACCCTATTAATGCTATGAATGGAATTAGAATTGTTTGGACGGGGCACCACAAGGGTGATCGTACCACCCCATTTTAATTCTATTGAAACATACTTCGACATCAGGACTGTCCACCAGGCTGTATGTAACCATACATTTTCGCTCCAGATAAAAAGTTTTCAGTTTCCAAAAGTCTGGCACACATCATAAGTATAAACCTTATTTGTGATTCAGACACACGAATGTTGATATCTTCCACTTTGCACTGAGTCTCTTTGACAATTTGTACACTTCTCTCAATAACAGCAGATATACATGTTTTCACAGTACATGGTGATTATATAGATATAATATCAGAATATTCTATCTAGAAAATATATACATTTTTTATGAACAACTTTGAACGAATTATTACAGTATTCAAATTCGGTCAAATTTCGAAATTTTCAATAAAATTCAGCCCTCCGGGCTATTATTTGAATTTTTAAATTTTAAATAAAAAAAAAAGTTATCCAACCATTTTGCTCCAAAACTATCCAATTATGAATGGGATAGGTCCTCCTGTCTAATGAAAAGATCAATGTTTTCTTCGGAGAGAGGGGGTAGGGGGGCAGAGAGAGATAGAAGAAGTGACGTATAAGAAGTAGCAACAAGTCGTATATGAATGTGATGCAGTCTTCGTCGTCGTCGGCCTTGATGTATGCGCGAGTCATTACGATCGTCTGTCTTGCCTATGTGTCAGTGTTATCGGCCGGGTGTCCCGAGCAGTCATTTGGGGGTGTTGTCATGGGGAGGGGGGGTAAGGGAGTGTACCATGCAATTTAAGCCGTGTGCCAGACACTAGGCTTATTGCATCAAACTTGGGCAAGACTCAGTGGTGGCTTTAGTTATAGTTATTTACAGCCAAGTTACCGTCTCTCCTGAAGCTGGCTCCTAAAGCTCCTTATAGCTCTCCTAAAGTCTCGTGGCTCGAACCAAAAGTAAAAGTCCGTTTTCTACCTGACTAAACCAGTCAACCCATTGATATTGCGTCGTGTTCAACACATATCAGACGAACATGAAACGGTCTTTTACTACTTTTAGTTCAAGCTCACACTTGTGGGTCGTAGAGTGACCGATCACGCCACGAAGAAAATGTACCGACATTATACGCACTAAAACTAGCAGACAATAAATGTACTTGGTACTTATACTTACTCCGCGTACAGTCTGTGGAAAATGTCGATGTAAATGATGCATAGACTATTTAAATTTATTCAAATTAAATTTTATTAAATTCAAATGTATTCAAATTTATTTAAATATATTTATTTGAAAATATATCTTTCGTCTATGGCAACACATTAAAACGCCAGTTATGCATAGAGCTTAGAACACCAGTTCCACTCTGCAGCATTCATTATTACAAACATGAATATACTTATACGCAGATTTGAAGAATACATATGATGGTGTTCTACATAAAATGGTAACCAGCGACTGAAACGGGTGGATCAGTGGCTAGCACACGGTCAGAATATCGAATTTCCATTTCCGCCATTGTCGACCCTCCTGACATGATACTAGGATGTTTCCTTAACAACAGACTTCCCACTACCCAAAAACACCTTATAAAATACCGTTCATCACATCTTCCCTTGATCTCATTTATTATTCTCCGACGCCAATAGATCTTTGTCAAGCATTAAAGTCAGTCGTTATAGTTTATAGATATACAAATGAGAAATAGCAAACCAACGAAATAAATCCATCTATAAATCATAATTTTTTTTAAAAATTACCATTCACCGACGCAAACAGGTCTTTGTCAGCATTACAGTGCGTCGTTACAGCCTTTACATGAATGAGAAATAGCAAACCAACAAAATAAATCCATCGATAAATCATAATTTAAAATATATATATTTATTGAACGACATGTGTCGATCGGTCGAGACCGTATACATATCCGGTACTTCTCTCCTGAAAATGTTCAGGCCTACATAAACTATACGCATAAATGCACATAATGGAATAATGAAATACAACAATGAACATAAGTAAAGAAAAATAATGGAATACATTACAATAATGAACAATTAAAGGAAATTAAATACAATAATGAACAAAAAGTGAAGGAGAATAATGAACAAGTATGCTAAGATATTGAAATACAATAATGAACATAGTAGAGAGAAATAATGAAATACAATAATGAACATATAGTATAGAGAGAAATAATGAAATACGATAATGAACAAGTGGAGGAAAATAATGAAATGCAGTAACTAATTAATACGACTGGTAATCTGAATAAGTGTCATAAAAATAACAAAAATTGATGAAATTGAATGTAAAATGCAGTCACCAGAGACAAAATAAAATTTAAATAAAATTAAAAATAAAATAAAAATAAAATAAAATTGGCAGCCCGAAGCAACAATGAATGAACTAACCACAGAATCAAGGAGAGGCTACTCTCAATAAAGTGAGTCTGGATAAAAATGACCTATAAAGTTTCGATGATTGTAAAAAGAGCACTGAGACGAGTGGCCGAGTGGTAACACATTGAACAGTCATTCAGAAAACCGGGATTCGAATCCCGCCATGGTTGACCATCCTGATGGGATTTTCGTGGTTTCCCTCTGTCGTTCAGGTCAATACTGGAAATGTTCCTTAACAACAGGCCACAACCGACTCCTTCCCACTATCCAAAAACATCTATTAAAATAACCTTTCATCTCACCTTCCCATCATCTCATATATATCATTTCACCGACGCCAATAAATCGTAGTCATCAGTACAGTGCGTCGTTAAACCTAACACAAATAAAATAAGTAATACAAGCTTCGTTCAGGCAGGCAGATCACCATCCCAATTCAAGGACGAACACTCGCGTGCGCCACTGGCGTCCAACTGGCCACTGCACGGTGCATTGGGAAATGATAGGGAATGGCATTCGTGAATTAATATAATTCCGCGGAGATTGTGGTTCGTGGAAGAGATGGGCCGTTGTTGCATAGCAAGGCCTTCCATGAACTCTCCTTGTCAACTCGGCACGGCGCATGCGTGTGATTGGCTGTGGCGGAACTGATGCATGCAGATTAGCAAGCTTTGGCGGAACCGCGTTTTGGTGCATTCGTAACAACTGGTATCGACGAAGGAGGAAGGTCGCGTACCAACTTGATGGAATTATAAACATGAGGCAATTTGTTGATCAACTCTTAGAACAGTGAATCTTTAAATATTTTAATATTTGACGAGTTTGTTTTAAAAATTATCTGTAAAATTGATAAAATATCTCATTTGAATTTTATTGAAGAAAATAATCAATATGTTATATATATATATATATATATATATATATATATATATATATATATATATATATATATATATATATTATTTTTTTGTATTATATATATTGAGGATTCTATTTCAAATTCATGTAGAAGATAAATCTAGTCTTAATTTAAACTCAAGAGTTCAAGCACAGATAATCGAGGCTCGATTATCTGTGGTTCAAGGTGACTGTACACCATGCTGTTAGTATAGGATAATACCGCGTTTCTGCTGTTTTTTCTGGTATTATCTTTTAAAACTGTTTTAAATCGTATTGGAATCCCCCCCCCCCCCCTGTGGTCTAGGCTATACTGCCGGGATGGTTCTTACAATATGGGCCACGACCGCTTCTTTCCCACTATCCTTCCCATTACCTATACCAAACCTATCATCTATCATCAATCAGTCATCGGACGCCAATAGATCTTAGTTATCATTACAGTGCGTCGTTAAATCCAATAAGTTTCTGTCAAGTGACGTCACTCATTGTTGAAAGAAACGGACAACATTGTCCACCATTTGGAATTGACCAATCAGAATATTTGGTATAGTTCTCCAGTTTGCTTTGTTGCTATGGTAACGTTTGTTTGTCATTTGTTATACTTGGCAGAAGTCTATGAAATTGAGTGTGTGGTAACTTGAAAGTGGACATTGTTGTCGACATAACTTGTACAACAATGTGTGATTACTTGGAAGAAGCGTATATTGATCATTATCTCCATTCTTTCACAGCCATCTCGATTGCACAATTTATACTCAAAACAGTTTATACACAATTCTCATTCCGTTTCATTATTCACCAATGCCAAGTTTCTTTCAGAAAAAAAAAAAATCAAGACACGATTTTTTTTTTCATTCTGTACCACGCTAGATTAGTATTAAAATCCCTTCGGTTTGATCAGTGTTGTTTCGCGCTCGCTATACTAGTCTCAGTATAGCAACGTTTATTATTAATTTGAAAGTTATTTATTTATAGTATTGTTCTGGTTGCTTTTCAATGGGCATGTGTTCGGCGTTGATGTGCCAAGAGTTGCCATGCCAAGCGACGCTGGACGGGCTTTCTGCTGTACGAAACTGTGACTAATATTGTGGAATAATTATGAGAGGCCGGACTGATTTCACACATCTGTGATTTCACACACGCGTCCCAACATCTTGAACACTGTTGTGATATTATTGCTGGGTGCTTTTTAGTCTTATTTATTCGAATGAAATGAATGTAAATCGGCATGTGTGGAGGTGTCGAGTATTTTTCGTCGTGTAATGTATTGGACTTTTTTATATTGGGTGTAATAAAATACTTGGCACACTGAATCGTCGTTCAGGAGACCGGGGTTTGATTCCTGTCATGATCGACTATCCTGACTGGGTTTTTTCGTGGTTTCTCTCTGCTCGGTCAAGTTGGTACTGGGATGGTTCCTTAACAACGGGCCGCGACCGATTTCGTACGACTATTACCCAAAACATCCAATAAATATAATCTTTCATCTCACCATCCCATCATCTCATATATCATTCAAGCCTCGTATTATAAGGAATAGTTATTTGGCCAAATAGCGCCATTTGTACATATTCTCCACAATCATCTCTTCAGCGTATCTCAATCTACTTGAATTCTAATATTTTTTTTTTGTATAATAATTAAGTTTTTGATCTTATCACTATATTTGTATAACTTATTTTCACTTTCGGCAATTATAATTCCAAATTCGTAGTAAGCTGGACCTTCATGGTCAGTCATCAAGAAGATGAACAGCCGTCAATAAAAATGATTTTCTCTCAGGTCGAATAGCTTATTGGCAGTATTGAGGAATTTGGTGCGGAAAGCAATCATTCACTTGTATTCAGTTGTTTCTAACTATAGTTATAAACGTGGGTTATAAGCGTGGTAATTTTGAAGAAATTTTCTCGAAACTTGGATTTTGGAAAACGCACTGCCTAAATGCGGCTTTATTATATACCTGTTGAACATGTGAAAGAAAATTTGATCTTAAAAAACTGCCACTCAATTTTTTCTTCATAATGCTAGTCGGATTGACTGAAATTTTTGAAAATAATGCCCTCAAGTCATGTATTTTGAATTAAGAAATGATTTCCAATTTTTTCGAATTTGCTCAACCTCTTTCCCGCCGGGATTTTCGTATCGTTTTTTTTTCAAACTGATTTTTGTCGAAAGTTATCCAACCGATATTGCCCATAAAATTACAGTTCTGCGTTGGTATAAGTTCTTTTCCCACAAAAAGCTGATTAATTTGAACCTTCCTCATTTCTGTATACCATTTCAGTTTCTAAATAATTTCATCGTTTGGTTTTGTTCTTGGTTTTGTCTCATCTCAATTAACAGTAATGATAGCTCTAAACAATAGATTCTTGAAGATCCAACCAGAGAAAGAACAACTTCGACTTTTCTGTCTTTTCTCCCTTTTATATTTGATTTTATTTACACATTGATGAGAAACAAAAGCTATCCGAAAGACAATGAAAGGAAATATCGAGTTTTGTTGAGATAGAGTGCTGTGTTTGCTCATCGCATAACGCCATGTATTCAGTTACCAATTATAAATACACATAACGAACTGTTGTTGAAATAGGCCTATACAAATCAATCAAAATCATGAAATATAGCTAGTAGACCTTCTTTTTAATAACTTCGAAATTGATACGAAATCATTGTTCCCCAATTACCTATTATATACCTATATTATAAACATCATAGCATACTATTATTAACATTGGACCTATTATAAAATAATATCCATGAAGCTACCGGTTATTGAATACAGAGATCATTATAGCATTTATGCAGATATGTATATTTTGATGAGCGATAGCGAAGACAACAAATCGGTCGAAATCGGATACTTCTGTTTGTTTGTTTGTTTGTTTGTTTGTTTGTATGCACACACCACAGGTCGGAAGAAACAATCGATGATCATACATGAAACTTTTCTAGACATAGTGAAATAAATAGTTTCAAGTAACACTTGGTCGAGTTGATTTTGAGAAAGTGATGGCTGAAATTTTCAAAATACCCGTAAAAACAACATGTCGAAAGAGTGAACATATTTTCATGCGAAAAAAACAATTTCATTACGTTGTGGAAATATCATTGACGCGGGCACGATTGTCAAATTTGATTAAAATCCACGAACTCAAAGATTTAATTTAAAAAACTTATATCAACTTAATAAGATATAAAGATGAAATAAATATATTATAATAAATATGTATAGATAATATATTATCTTATGAAGATAATTTCATGCTCTTTAATAAATATGACATACTATTTTGTGAATTCAAAAAGTTTCAAGATAATACGTCAATGAATATCAAGAATGTGATGCAACTCATTAGGAACTGTCGTCTTGAAACTGATGACATTACATTCATGACATGACATGACAATGTCGACAATTCGAGGGCATAGAAAAAAATGGTCACGATGAATAGGCCTATCTCAAGCTTTTAAAAGCCCCGTGCATAGGATCCCCTTGATGTGCCTCTTTCAACTTCCGTGCTCAGAAGCTGAAATCATCCGGAAATTCTACGGCCAACAACAAAGTTACAAAATTGATGAAATAAAATACAGTAGTTGAACAGGAAAATGCGACATTACTTTGTGGCGAAATTTCAATTACACTTCAATTTCAAATTAAATTAACTTCAGTAGATTAGGCATGTAATTCAACTTTTGAGTTTGTTCCACGAACTACAGGCCCATACTGTATGATTGAAGGGCACCTCCACTTGCACACGAACTCCGGTGGAAGTCTGAAACACGTTAAAGACTGTAATTTGGTTACTAACAATTAGCGGCATTGTTCGAACGAAATGTGTTCGTGGAATTGTCACAGTGATGACGGCGACGAGCGATCACGTGTCTACTGTTTGCATGTGTGCGTGCAGTGCGTCAGTCGAAACATTCCTTCCTCATTATCAAGGTCGATACGAGGCGACTACGAATAACATTGGTGGAGGCGCCGGGTTTATCGTGTATAGTGCAAAAGTAGCTATTTAGTATTTACAGAACCGGAAGTAGGCTTGGATTAGTTTTGATTTTGATTAAATTATTTTAGGTTGTTTGTTGTTTGGTTAGGTTAGGTTGATTTGGTTTTGTTTGGTTGATCAAGGTGGTTTAGCTTGATAAGTTGCGCGCATTATCAAGGTCGCTACGTCGAGTACGAAAATAGCATTGGTGGAGGCGCCGGGTTTATCCTGTATAATGCAGAAGTGGCTATTTACCGAATCGGAAGTTGGTTTTAGATAAGTTTTAATTCATATTAAATCACTTTAGGTTGTTTTTATGTTGGGTTAGGTTTGTTTGGCTTGGTTGGTTTGGTTGATTTGGTTCGGCTTGATTAGGTTGCGCGCATTATCATGCTTGATACGAGAACAAAATGATATTGGTGTAGGCGCCCGGTTTAGATTGTATAATGCCGACGTGACTATTCTCCGAACCGGAAGTAGGTTTTAGATTGGTTTTAATTTAGATTAAATTACTTTGTCTGTTTGTTATGTTAGTTTAGGTTAGTTTAGCTTCGTTTGGTTTTATTAGTTTTGGTTAATTAGGCTTGATTAGGTTGCGCGCAACAACAACAGCAACGTTCTCATGTTGTGACATTCACCGATGGTTTGGTGAATAGGGCTGCCATATATTGCAATAGTATTCGTTAGGTCTATAGGGAACGTAGGCCTATATACCCATATTGTTATTTCACTTTTATTTCACATTAAACTGACTGTATTAGTTAAATCTGATAATAACTGTATTGATTGTTACTATATTTTGCATTCAAATATTTGGAATTATTTTTATTCTGACATGTTTCACATTTACACTGTAAAATTAAAGAATGACCAATACATACATTATTATTGTGATTATTATTATTATTGTTCTGTGATAGGCCTACACTGTTATACGTCGAATTACCTGTTCATCACCTGTTGATTAAATATTCAAATAAATTGATCAACTGTTCGGTAATTGCTATAATGAGGATTGTTTTCATGTAGGGCCATATATTTTAGGTTTCAAGTTGGTCTGGTTTTACTTACGGTAATTTATATTGCTATATCTAAAACAAAGTCAAGAACGTCCACAGACTATTATAGATTACAAAATATATAAATGTCTATTACAAAATAAGACTAGCCCATCTTATCCTGTAAATGACACGGTAAAAAAATGTATATATTTTGATATAGCTGAACGCGACCCCACCAACAGCTGGGTTATATTGGGGTTCGAATGAGCAAGTGATATTGTAACTATATGAAATGATGATTAAAAGAAAATGTTACCAGAAACCCATGCATTATGCGGAACTCGAACCCACATGTTACACTTTGAAAACTTCAGTTTTTGAAGTAGTGCTCTAGCTGAATGTACCACGGGGGTACACGATAAAATACAGTATACTACACGGTAAGATAGGCAAGCCCTATTTTCTATTTTCTACGTAAAATAATATGGTAAATATACATTGGAAGTTTTCAAAGTCGTGTTGTTTTCGCTCGTATACGCAGATAGAGATAAGACAGTATAGTAGATAGACATGTCTGTATACTTCTGTCTCGACTGCAATAAAACATTGATCGATCGAATCCAATCCAATCGTCATATCGATATAACTTGCCGCCCCCCCCCTCCCCTTTCCAACCACCCCCCAGGGGTGCGAACACAGCGTAAACCATCAGACGAGCAGAAGTATCTTCAACCAGTCAACTCGTTCTCTCAAATATCTCTTTTATTTTTTTTCTCTACTGCTCCATTCCACTGTCTCTCTCTCTCTCTCTCTCTCTCTCTCCCTCTCTCCCTCTCTCCCTCTCTCTCCCTCTCTCTCTCTCTCTCTCTCTCTCTCTCTCTCTCTCCCTCTCTCCCTCTCTCCCTCTCTCCCTCTCTCTCTCTCCAATTTCCCCTTTTCTCTTCAGACTCACTCCCTCACGCTATACCTCTATTTCTTACTCCCTGGCTCTCACACTATCTCAATCTGGATCTGTGACTGTTCTCCGGTCAAGGCAGAAGACGGATATGATTGGGTGGTGAAAGAGGACAGCTATATAGATAGTCAATTAAAAGTTATTCATTTCGTCAGCTACAAGTATAACAAGTCGCACCATATGTGTTTTAACAAGCGTGACAATGACTGTAGAAAGACAATGCTTTTTTTTTTTATCTTTTCTAACCGAACGTTTCTCTTATTTTCACAGTGAAGACTTGGAGCTACGTTCTGAGGCGATGTATAATTCGCATCGTTTTCTGTTGAAAGAGAAGCGCGTTTTATTGAAGGTGTTAGACAAGGGGGAAAAGAGTGATAATCTGAGCTGGATTTTAAGACAAGGTATAAAAGCCCATGAGTGTAGGAATTACCAACCTGGGAGTAGCTCTAACATGGTGGGTAATTTTACCATCACCATGGTTACCCATGTTTTCACTATCTCTTCGATGAAGGGGATAAAGGATAACTGGACTTGATAATACCAGGCTTGAATGTAATAAATCTTGACCCAACTATATATAACTAAGCGTAGAATATTGATTATTTGAGAATATTTAATCGCAAACGAATGTCGTGGTTACTTGCGGATTCGTTTCGCCCAGGATTTGACAACTCCTGAAATCTGGTGTACACTTGTCATGAAATCTTCCTGAAATCCCTTGAAATCTTCTTGAAAGCCCGTGAAATCTCCGTGGAACCCCTTGAAATCTGAACCAATTTTACTAGTTGTTTACCCCTCGCTTCCGCCTTTTATTCCCTAACCTAATTCAACTACCCGACTTCCCACCCATTCTTCCTTCGCTTTTTTCTCTCGCCTTTTTTCCAGGCGATCGGGGTTTGATTCTCACCATGGTCGACCATCCTGTCAAGGGATTTTCGTGGTTTTCCTCTGCTTCCCGCCCATTCTTCCTTCCCTTTTTTCCTTCGCCCAATTTTCAGGAGACTGAGGTTCGATTCCCGCCATGATCGACCATCCTGTCAAGGGTTTTCGTGGCTTTCCTCTGCTTCCCACCTATTCTTCCTTCCCTTTTTTCTCTCGCCTAATTTACCCACACGGCTATTCGCCTATTTTTTCTGTCACTTTTTCTTTTCGTTTCACCTTCATTAATGTCTGTCGTCTATTGACTGTGTTGCAGTGGGCTCCAACGTGGTGGTATTCGTGCTGGTTCTCGCGCTGGTGCTCGCTACCCTCGGCGTGTTGACGTGCATCCTGAGCACGTACCGGTACCGGTCGGGGGGTGGCGGGGGCGGCCACCACATGGGGGGCCGTGCTCGCACCACGTGGCCGCACCCGACCACTGACCTGCCGTCGGACACCCCCGGACTCCTCGGCAGCAACGCCAACTTACCGGTGAGTACATCGTGTTCGGTCACATTCTGCACGGAGGTGCTGAAGAGAGCATACTGGAATAAGGATGCTACCAAGAGTGAACGTGGGCTTGGTTAAAAAGAGGATGTGAAAGTTGAGGGTGCCTATATTCGAGGTAACCCTACCTCTAACTGAAGTATGTTTCTTTTCTCGAATACGTACAACTCCACCTCTAAAGTATGCTTCTTTCCTTATCCTTTTCTTCTTTCGCATCCTTATTACAGTATTCGTTCTCAACATCCCTGAAGTCCGAATTAGCATAGAGCCTAACAGGTATAGCCCCCGAAAGATTGGTCTACATTTGAAAATATTCTAATTTTTCATTAAGATATTGCAAAATACATTTTTAGATTTTGAAATATTTCAATTATTTATTTTAGAAATTCAAAATGAATTTCAGTAAAATATGTTGGCAAGAATTAATGTGCAGAGAAGTGAAAGACGGTAGGTGGTGGAGGTAGATCGAGAAAGCTTGTAGGAAGAGAAGAAGAAACATAAGAACTATAAGAAGAGTTGGAAGGAAAACGAAGATGAAGAAAGAATCTGCACGGGCAGAAGCAACTCTCACCACCTCCAAGAATTGAGATGAAGAAACAGGATTCTGACGAACATAACCTCACTTTTACGTGGCACATAGATAGAACAACGCGACTTGCATTGAGTTGTAATAGTTGAAGGTCATAACAACCCTGAAACTTGATTTAAATGAATGATTACCATATTCATTTCCCTAATTTTGGAGAAAACTATCAATCATTACCTCAATTTCAGAAACTACAATTAATTTATTCATCCTCTAGGATCCAGCCTTATTTTCTGGCTCATGTCTTGGACATTCTCGATTCTCTTTATATTTCTATCTTCAATCGGTAATGCCTACGTCATCACTCATGGCTCCTGGAGTCCTGGTAGACAAACAAGTTATTCATAATTTTTGAAATTAAGATGATGATCTTTAGTTTTCTCACAAATTTCCAAGGTTGTGATGTCCTTCAAGATCTACATTAATGCCTGTACAGCTACACAGAAGCTTGTGGGTCTGAAAATAACTCATCACAATATGTATGGCTCGTTGAGGGCAAACATAAAAAAATGGCCCCATGAATTTCAAAAATGTCCGTAACTCATACAAAACTTTCAAAATTATAAATTTCCTAAATTTGAGCATCACTAACTCCAATACAGAATTTTGATAAAAACACACATTCAGAAGTCGGTGCTTGCTTGATTATAAACGCGATCGTTCGAGCTCGACTCACACGCTGTTGAGAATCACTCGAGACGTTTATGACGAGCAATCAAATGAATGACATTAGCAAATATTTCTGCACGAGAGAACACGGGTTCGTCTCTAGTGAATGCAATAACTAAACGTGATTTACCGGAGATTTAATTCGATCGTTCGGTTTCGCAAGTGTTGCCCTTCTTTACTCGCGAATCTAACCTCGTGGCTGCTGGACCGTGAACATCACCCCATTACGTCTAGTTGCATTCTGTCTGTCTGTCTGTCTGTCTGTCTGTCTGTCTGTCTCTGTCTTTATCACCAGGTTGATTCAACATCCACAGATTATGCACGATGTAGTGATACCAACCTATTTTATCATAATATAAAGGAGGTGCTCCAACTCGGGTCTTGAAAGTGAAATATTTCCGGGGTCAGTTCCCGAGTCCAGGGTCCCGATTGCCTGCAGCACAACTATCGCCTTCATATCGAACTATTCAAAACAACAATGCTCAACAATGCTCAACAATGCTATCCACGGCTCAATAGAATTATTATGTTAGCAGTTGCATTTGTTTTGTCGACATAGATTTGTAAGTTCAACAATACCACCGGTACCTTAGCCACTCTTATCTACATCTAGTTCACAAGGGAATCCGCTAAATCGCGACATGCAATCGGGACCTTTAGCGCTGAAATGACCGCAAGAAACCACAAATGCCTTCCATGTTATCAGTATGGGAGTTGGAGCACCTTCTTTATATTATGATAAAATAGGTTGGTATCACTACATCGTGCTCCATGAGTACTCCACCCATCTGCCATAAGTTCCATGTTATTAGATTTTAATGAATAATAGCGATATTTATTTTCTTAAGTTTAGAGAAAACTAGAAATCGTCATCTCAATTTCAGAGATAATAATTATTTCTTGTCCTCCAGAGAGCATGAATCATGACGTAAGCACCACTGATAGAAACATAAACAGAATCAAGTAATCTCTACATTACACTAGGAAAAAGGGCCGGGTTCTGGAGGACAAACAAATTCAATATATTTCTGAAATTGAGATGAATACTACTTTTATTTCAAATTAGGGAAATGAATATATATATATATATATATATATATATATATATATATATATATATATATATATATATATATATATATATATATATATATATATATATATATGTATATATATATATATATATATATATATATATATATATATATATATATATAGGCCTATATATATATATATATATATATATATATATATATATATATATATATATATATATTAGGGAATATAAAAATATAGTTTCAGTGTTGTGATATTCTTATGTGAGTTGAAAAGATTTTTTTTTCAATAACATCGAAACTTGATTCAAAATCATTGTTCCCCAATTAAAGCAATGGATGAAAAATAGGATCGTTTGAACGGGGCACCACAAGGGCGATCTTACCATTTCCAAAGAATAATTAAAATAAGATATCATGATAATTTAAGGTAATAAGATTATATAATCGGGAAATAAGATGAGTTGAAAACTAACAGATATTTATCTACTGTGGCCTCATTCCATTGACCGGCACAGTAGCTGAGTGGTTAGCTCACTTGCTTCATGTGACCCGGAAGGTGAAGGGACATATCGGACCCGGTTCGATCCCCGCCACCGTCCATCTTTACAGGGGTTTTTCGTGGTTTCCCTCTGTAGTCTAGGCTAATGCCGGGATGGTTCCCACAATATAGGCCACGACCGCTTCCTTCCCACTATCCTTCCCACTACCCATAAAAAAAAACTTCATCTCATCATCCCATCATCTCATTAATCATTCATCCGACGCCAATAGATCTTAGTAATCATTACAGCGCGTCGTTAAAACCCAATATATATATATCATTCCATTGAGGGAACCAAGATTTAGAAGAAAACACCAATTCCAGGTGGAATAGAACTTGTTTGATTTTTTCTTGCGACGGTATACTACACTTGCCGGTAGGCCACCGAACGGTCACATGACCGTATGCCGAACTGAAGCTAGCCTCTGTGTGTGTGTGTGTGTGTGTGAGTGTGTGTGTGCAGTGCGCGAGGCCTAAAGAGTCGTCGTTTTGTGTCTGGCGCAACGGATATAGTCGATGTGCGAGTATACGGGCAGGAGTCAGGGCGTCGCTGTAGGGGGTTGAATCACCGCCGACGCCGACGCCGCCGCCGTTGCCGCCACCCGCGCGTAGAGGGTGAAAGTAATGGCCTACTGGCCAGAATAACGATTGGTTTATCTAGACGCCCGCCCCCCTTCACCCCCCCCCATCTACCCTCGCCCAATCTATATGTCTCTCCGCGCGCGCGTGTGTGGGTGTGTGATGTCCATGTGAATGGCAGGCTAGACGAGATGTGACGTCAGGTCACGTGATGCGGGATGTCACAAGAGAGGTGAAATGCGTTAAATGAAGTGCACTTGTATTGCCAACCTAACGGCTGCAATTATTGTTCCCTCGTGGTGGTTGAAATTAAATTGGGCTTTTTTAAATTAAATTGGGAATTTTTGTTGGAAATTTACCGTGCAGGTATATATATCCTGCAAGAAGCACCTGTATATACAGTATTTGATATTATTATTATTATAATTCTTCATATTCTTCATATTTTTTTTTTATTTTTTTTATTATTATTATTGTGTATTCAGTGGATGAACCAGACAATTTGTCTTGAGGGGATTGTAACACGAGTCACGAAAATAAATGTGTTTACGGTACAACCACTGAGAGGGAGGGGGGGGGGGAGGAGCACATTGACATAGCCTCGTGGGAAAAATGTCAAACATGTTTTTTTTCACAATCTTCTTTCTGCTGAGTATATTTGGGTTCTGTAGTCAGAATTATTGTTTCTTTCACTTATTAATACTGAAAATTGAACTGACCTGGATGATGATTGTGTGTAGCACACATCGTACGAGTAACGCGACACCATTTTCAAAATGGTTTCATTAATAATACTTGTAGATGAAAATCAAGATATTAAATGTTATCGGAGAAACTAATTACTCGCATATAGGCCTATGGGCCTGTAGCATCTTATTTTCATGAAAGAAATGGCATATTTTTCAACGGGTTTTTGTAAAAACGATTTTTTTTTTTGTGCGGGGGGATGGTGGTAATGATAATTTCTCTTCTAAGAATGGCATATCTAAGCCCCCCCCCCCCAATTCAAACACTGTGTATTGATAAAAGTGTTACCTCTGATGATATATGCTAGTTTACCATAACATGTTCAAGCAGATTATGGACAAGAGCATTAAGAACTGTGAAGCTGTGAGCATTACACAAACAAGATGGCGACGGTAATTCATTAATTTCGTTTTCTTTTCTCAATTGACGTCACAACACATGACATCCAATCAAGGGGGCTGTTCATCAGGGGGGGGGGGGGGGTGAAATCTCCAATGAGGGTATTTCTAGTTGCAGAGATCTAGGTGACCGATTAATAAACCACACCCATCATTAGTGGTTAGTTTCTCATTTGTTTTACTTATATAGATTTCTAGTTTTTGTCTCGGAATAAGTTCCTCTGAGAAATGTAGAAATTTGTATTAGGGTAGTAAACCTCTATATAGGTAATTGTGAACTTCGAGTGAGCACAGTTTTAATGTTTTTGGAAAATTTGTGTTACGAAAATAGTCCCAATTCATTATTTTTTTTTAATAACATCGAAACTTGATACAAAATCCTTGTTCCCCAATTAAGGCAAAGTGTGAAAAGTAGGATCGTTTGAACGAGGCACCACAAGGACGATCTAACCACCCCAAAAATTCATTCTTCTAGGGATTTCGAAACATTCGTCATATTTTTCCGATCGGCGAAACTATAGGTATAGATTCAAGTTACATTAGTGTATCACGCTCAAAAATATCCATGGTCATCAGTTTTAAAAATTATAAAAAAAATGTATAGAAAGTTCACGCTACGTCGACAGTGAACACGGTATCAAGAAATATCTGCACCAGTATTTCGAACGATTTTAATCTCTAAACCATCAAAAGCGTAGTTATTTGTCTCAATCACCAAATTCCTGGTATCGATAATATTAATTATTAAATGCAAATGCACGTATTCACCGCCACCCGTCTGTACAAAAAAAAAACAAAACAGGCGAGAACAATTTCAACTGTGGTCCAACTCTGGGATTTAGCAATTAGTTCGCCGGTCGTGTTTGGAATGCATTTGATAATCTGTGAATAATTAATTTCACATACCACATAACGTTTTGTGTGTTATGTGTAGGTAACTGAACCCCTCCGCGCGTTACACATTCCCAGACAATATCGACCTCTCTCTTAGTCTGCACCCCAGTCCCAGCTCGTCCGCTCTCTCTCTCTCTCTCTCTTGTTCAAGGGTAGTTTAGCGGGTTGGCAAGGTCGGGTGTCTGGACCCGAGTACCGGCGTAGACACCCGAACACAGCCGAACTGGTGCATGCATGGCGGACCTGTGTGCAACATTGCAGTCGACAGTGAAAGTACTTGCGCCCAAGCGTGCACTCACCCCCGTCTATTGTATAGTTCAACCGAACAATGACAATCGACAATATGAATTAATTTAGAGTATTTGCCCCATACGATTATTGGCAGTTGGGAGAAACGCAGCCGTTCGCCGTGCCTCAGTTAACTGATGCACTGCTTTATAGACTGCAAGTCAGCGTAGGGTGTGGGTTCGAGTCCCGCATGAGGCATGGGTTTTTGTATACGTCATTTTACTTCTCATCATGGTATTATTATTCGTACCCTCAAATAACCTAGCTATTGGTGGGGTTGTTCAGTAAACAATAGGCCTAATCATCATCATCTTCAAGCCCATGTCTGACTCTGAACCAATTGTGTTTCTTAGGCCCGGTTTTACCAATCTTAGTTAGGGTACTAATCCACTAACTATTGATTAAAGGTACGAAAATAACAGATGTAACCAATGGTGATAACAAGTCAATCCGCCAACTATTTTCTAATCCAGTTTCGTAAAACCGGGCCTTATTGTGTTGAATGACATCAAAGCCCCAAAACTAGATTTTAATGAATGACGACATTTATTTCCCTAATTTTAGAGAGAAAAAAGAGATCTTCATCTTGATTTCAGATTGTTTTCTTATTTTTTCTTTTGGTCTCCAGAGATCATGAGTCATGACGTAGGCATTACCGCTTCTGTATAGAAACATGGACAGAATCGAGTAGTGTCTACGTCACGACTAAGAGAAAAGCGCCGCGTCCTGGAGGACAAATAAACTGATGCTAATTTATGAAATTGAGATAATGATTTCTAGTTTTCTCTAAAATTATAGGACTGTAAATATCGTCATTGTTCGTTAAAATCTAGATACTGAATTGTGATGCCCTTTAAGGGACATGTTTACGTCATCAGTATTGTAAAGTCGATCATTTCCCACTTCTATTCTAGTCGCATTGATTCCTCGGGAGCCCGTAGACTGGACCCCGATATTGTGGGCCACAAAAGTGTATTAAATGTCGTGTGGATATAGTGGACCACAAACTAGATATACTGTACCCCAAAGCTCGTTGGACATACTGCACCCCGGTATTCTGGTCCCCAATATAGTGGGCCACAAAACTAGAACATGGGGGTCCAGAATATCTTTTCCAAACGACCGAAGTGGAATTGTGGACCCTAATAAACTGATACACAGAGATTTGTCATTGTTGACCCCAATAAACTAAACCCCGATATTGTGAGCCACAAAAGTGTATTAAATGTCGTGTGGATATAGTGGACCACAAACTAGATATACTGTACCCCAAAGCTCGTTAGACATACTGCACCCCGGTATTCTGGTCCCCAATATAGTGGGCCACAAAACCAGGACACGGGTGGTCCAGAATATCTTTTCCAAACGACCGAAGTGGTATTGTGGACCCCAATAAACTGATACACAAAGATTTGTCATCAGTTTATTGGGGTTAACAATGACAAATCTTTGTGTATCAGTTTATTGGGGTCCACAATACCACTTCGGTCGTTTGGAAAAGATATTCTGGACCACCCGTGTTCTAGTTTTGTGGCTCACTATATTGGGGACCAGAATACCGGGGTGCAGTATGTCTAACGAGCTTTGGGGTACAGTATATCTAGTTTGTGGTCCACTATATCCACACGACATTTAATACACTTTTGTGGCCCACAGTATCGGGGTTCAGTTTATTGGGGTCAACAATGACAAATCTCTGTGTATCAGTTTATTGGGGTCCACAATACCACTTCGGTCGTTTGGAAAAGATATTCTGGACCCCCATGTTCTAGTTTTGTGGCCCACTATATTGGAGACCACAAAAACAAAGTATTTGTACAATTTTCTGGTTTAAACGTGTGGGCCACAATACTCGGGTCCACTTTATCCTTTTCTTGGGGTACAGAATATCGGGGTTCACAATACTGTGGTCCACAAGAGCGGTACCCGATTCCTCTTTTGAGCATTTGACGGCATTTGGGCGAACCGTTTTTAAATGACAAATAACGTATATTGCGAATGTTTATTATATGGATCGACATTATATTAGAAGATACTTCTCTGCATGGTATGACGAAGCAGTTTCACTACAATATATTCATCCGTAAAGTTACCGCGATCGTTTATATGTTGTGTTGACACTGAACATGTTACACTGTGGGTGGGTCCCCCTTAACTGCATGGGAAATTAGTTTTCTAACAGAAACTTGATCTAGATGTGATTGCTACTCATCATTTAACGTAAAATTACATATATGAGGCAGCGATCGTTTATATGTTATGTTACACTGAAAATTTTACGCTGTGGGTGGGTCCCCCTTAACTGAATGAGAAATTAGTTTTCTAACAGAAACTTCATCTAGATGTGATTGGTACTCATCATTTACCGTATAATTACAAATATGAGGCAGCGATCGTTTATATGTTATGTTACACTGAAAATTTTACGCTGTGGGTGGGTCCCCCTTAACTGAATGAGAAATTAGTTTTCTAACAGAAACTTCATCTAGATTGCTAGGTCTACTAATCATTTACCGTATAATTACAAATATGAGTGTACATCTAAATCAGTTTTCGTATTTATAGTTGTGCGCCTCTGTCAATTGACCAATGACCTTCAACACCAGGACTGCGCTGTCTGTGACCATAATTTTTCGCCGTAGATAAAAGTCTTTCAGTATAAACACACGAATGTTGATATCTTCCACTTTGAACTAAGTCTCTTGGGCAATGATCACTTCTTTCCCTTGACAGCAGATGTAAAATTTATCATTATACAAAATGCACAAATTAAATTAGTGATAGGCCTATCGCTCTACCAATTAATGGTCGTGGCCAATTAGTACTTCATCCAAGCATTTGCTTCGAGGGATAAACCACATATAAACATATAAATATAAAAATAAAGTATAGTTCAACACTTTCAAAACGTAATCCTTTTCGTACATCTATTCACACATTTTGTATACAATTTTGATAATTGGGCATCATGTCAAGGCCTATACAACTAGATGGAGTGGATACATTCAATGTCCTTGTTTTTCACAGTTCATTTCAAATTGAATTTATTTTAGTTCTTTAAATATATTTTCAAAACACAACCTATATTATATCATCAATTTTCTTTTCGTGTATTCATTATGAATAAGTTTTATAAATACCGTATACCGCTAATATATATATATATATATATATATATATATATATATATATATATATATATATATATATATATATATATATATATATGTATATATATATATATATATATATATATATATATATATATATATATATATATATATATATATATTTATATATATATATATATATATATATATATATATATATATATATATATATATATATATATATATATATATATTTAATAACATCGAAACTTCGTAATAGTAATACTAATACACTCCTTAACCAGGAAAAGCTGCAAGTACGTTCTAGTGGTGAACTGAAGCACTTATAAGAAACGATGCACTTATGCACTCATGCACTTATAACAAACGAAGCGCGCGAATTGAAACAATGACATTTATCAGAAATATTCTATTGTTGGTTATGTTTTGTTACTACAGTTTGCCGGTCATATTGGATTTGAGAGCACATTTCGTTGTTTTGTTTTATGGGGAACATGCACAATGCTTGGCGTATAATGGTATATTCTACCGCCGAGACGTTGTAGAAAAAGATACTTCTCGATCCTCTGTTATGTTATGTTGTTGAAAATGATTCACACATAAAGATGAAGATTATTTATAATTTAGTAATAAAAGTAAATTGTTTTCGGTGTTGATGCAATATGCATGTTTCAAATGAAATTGTTTCACCTCGACTGTGAAATATATCCTCACACTCCCTGCTTCTCTCGCTATCTCTTTCTTTCTCCCCCTCTCTCTCTCTCTCTCTCTCTCTCTCTCTCTCTCTCTCTCTCTCTCTCTTTCCATCTCTATACGATAGAGATATTCTCTCTCCGTATATTGCAGTGTGATATTTCGGCACTTTCTTGTGAATATTGCTCAACACTCGCTCTAAGTGGTTTCTTTTCGATGAGTTTTTGGATGAAAAGTGTACCAGCTTTCTTTGGGCTGGGTTAAATCTCTCAAGCCGCTTATCCGGTTCATGTTTCGAGATGACGCAAACCACTACTCGTCGTGTGTGCGTTTGTAAGATAGTAAGATTGTATGCGCAGCACGAAGCAGTCTTGTTCGGTGTACCCCAATAATTGCATAACTTTTCTCGCGTGGAAAAATCACTCGAGATTTATTGATATTGGTGGAGGCGCCGTGTTTTCGAATTCGGTGGAGGCGCCATGTTTTTACATTCAGTGGAGGCGCCGTGACTGTGTACGTCTGGCCGATTCTGAACTATCTCCAGCTATGTCATCTGAGGAGTATCAAAAAGTATAAATTATCAAAGACATCCACCCCATAGGAAACTCAGTACATTATATCGACATACTGTAAGATGATCGTTTTTTATTTTTTGCTGAAACAGATGGGCAAATCAATTACTATCACGCTAGGTAATCGTCATTCAGGTGTCCGGGGTTCGATGCCTGCCACTATCGACCATCCTGGTCCTTTTCTTATTTTTCTTCTGTCGTCAAGGTGAATACCAAGATGGGTACTCGACAACACGCCACGACTGACTCCTTCCGACTATCCAAAACGACTAATTAAATAATCTTCCATCCCATCTTTCCACTATCTCATTTATCATTCACCGACGCCAATAGATCTTTGTCATCTTTACAAAGCGATACTCATCGGGAGTAAAAAATTAATAATTTTCAACTGAATTACAGGTCATGCGAAACATTACAGGTCATTACAGGTCAGTTCATGCGAAGGACCGTATCTTAAGGCATAAATGGGCCCACGAGACCAGGATCCAGGGCGCCAAATTTCCACGGAAACATCCAATTGAAACTGGAGTCCATTGAAACTGAAGAAAACGTTATTATATAAATTTGAATAAATTAAAAAAAAGAAGTGCATTCATGCAGTACTAAATAAATTCGTATTGTGGTATGTCAACTCTTGAATAAATAGAATAATAAAAACAGTGCTCAAATCACATTCATCAAAAGCTATTTGTGTTTGATTGTAAATTGCTTTTTATAGTGAATTCGGGGGAGGGGGAGATATTCCAGAACGCAAAATGTCTCAACTGTCTAGCTACAAAAGTGTATTTTGAACGTATTGAAAAGATCGTTGCTTGCCCGTACAGTTGCTAAGGTAACCGGAAGTTGACTGAACGTCGGTAAAAGTATGTCGATCGGACAGCGCCAGACGGTATATATACAGAGCACAGCTAGCAATCCCAGCGTGTAGACACAGCTTTACGCTGTTGGCTAGCCTAGGCCATGTCTATGTCAGTACTTCGCGTTGTCTGGACGACCAACACACACACACACACACACACCCATGCTGACTTGTACGAGCGCTGCATGGCGGCGGCAATCAATACCTGCCCGCCGTGCTTGCCTGCCTGCCTGGTTGCCTACACACATACACTAACACGGTCTGTCTGCGATCTCTTCGGGTCGGCTGTGGGATGTGGGTGATGAGTTGGAACAATGCGTTGTACGGTGGCGGACATGGAAAGTGGTCGATCGAGCTGCGCTAAAATCCATCCGGAAAAAAATATTTCTGATATTATATATATCATTCTTCAGATGTAGGCTTCTTCTAAATTTGTGATTTTTTTTTTAAATCTAGTTGAATTAAAGTCTTGTCGAGAAGAATCGAATTAAAAAAAATGATGAGGTGAATGATGATATACCAAACTACCAATATGATGAAGTATACGCATTTGTTTTGAGATGAGACTAATAATATGATTTTTCAACTTCTTAACTCAGTATTACATTGATTGAATTCTCCATAATATATAGTGTACAGTGAGTGTACAACTTGAAGCAGAAGTAAAAGTCTCTTTGCTACCAGTCCTGGTCAAACCAGTTCACCATGTTATATTGCATAGGATTTAAGAGGTGTCAAACAACAGAAACAGACTTTTACTTATGCTTCAAGCTCTTTACACACATGAAATGTACATACAATACAATGTTGAATCAAATGCTGTGAATGTTTCATCTATAAAGGCATATTGTGTGAATAATTTATTGCTGGAATGGCTTGCATTTGAAAATATTTCTGATATGTGCAGTTGAACCAGAAGTTAGTGTGCATACGCACTTCACGCATAGTCTTTGAAAAAATTAGCGACTGAATGGGCATGTTCTATTTAAATTAAAATCAAAATTTTTTAATTTTTATAATTTTCAATTGAAAAAAAAATCTATATAGGAACAAAGACAGAATCGAGTGATGTCTACGTCACGACTAACAAAAGTGGAGGACAAATTAATTAATTTTACATTTTGAAATTGAGATGAAGATGTCTAGTTTTCTCTAAAATTCCTTCAAAACCCAGATTTACGATAAGAAACGCAACTTCATCTTTTAGAAGCATTCGATCCTCAAAGTTGAAGAAACTTATGAATAACCGTAATATTTTTATATTTATTTAGTTTGTAAACGACCTTTGAGGATAGTAAGTAGTATAGCATATAGCCTATGTTTATAGAAACATGTTAATATGTGTAAAAAAAGTAAAAACAACACACTCCAGCCGAGAGATCGGTAGTGGGTCCTGTCTGCATGCTGGTCAAAGGTCACCTGAATCTAACTGGTCTAATCAAGCCAATAAAGAGTTGAACGATTCAATTCATATTTTGATTGACGTTGTGTCTATTATTATAGTTTTGATTAATCAAAAAGTTTGGTGGTACTAATGACTTTCGGTGTACATGTACCAATACTAATAATCGAACTAGACACGCTCAATAACTATTTGTGCCCATGAGCTCCAGGGGGGAGAGGCGGGAAAGAAGGGGGAGAGAGAGAGAGAGAGAGAGAGAGAGAGAGAGAGAGAGAGAGAGAGAGAGAGAGAAAGAGAGAGAGAGAGAGAGAGAGAGAGAGCGTCATTCAGGAGACCGGGGTTTCGATTCCCGTCGTGGTCGACCATCTTGACAAGAGATTTTCGTTTTTTCTCTTCAATTTAAGTGAATATTGAGATGACTCATTTACAGTAGGCCACAACCGTTTTCTGCCCACTATCCAAAACACCTGACAATAACATCTTACTCATCATCTTCCCTTCACCTCATTCAAGGTCGTCAATAGGTCTTGGTGATCATTACAGTGAAGTTTACGCGCATCCACGAACTAAGATCATCTACTACCAACCTGCTAGGTTGAACAGTCGATTACGTGCTGTGGGCACGGTCCAGAATAGAGATCTTGCATCGAAGCTATTTCGACTGATACCAACAGTGCTGCTAGTTCCACCAAAATCCGTGTGAAATGCCAAGTGTGAAGAGGCCAGTAGGCCACGCTGTACGCATGCGCGCATTAAATGTACGTCATTGTTGGCGGCAAGACGTCAGCTGTCAGTGGCTGTCAAACGTCAACTGTACCTCTTTTCACCTATAGCGTTCCGCACGGATTTTGGTGGAACTAGCAGCACTGTTATCAGCCGAAAAAAGCTTCGACACAAGATCTCTACATCTTAGACCGTGACTGAACAGTGCGGCTAGTTCCACCAAAATCCGCGCAGAACGGTAGGAGAAAAAAAGGCCAGTGTTCCACGCTCTACGCATGCGCGCATCAAATGTACGCCAAACGTCAACTGTCAAACGTCAACTGGACCACGTGACCGGCCTCTTTACACCTAGCGTTCCGCACGGATTTTGGTGGAACTAGCACACCGTTGGTACAGCCCGATAGGCTACATGACCTCTCTAATCTATACCGTGCAGACTGCCGAGTTGTGCAAGGATGTAGTGCGTCATGCCACGGCACGGCCGGTTGTGCAACGCTCAGCCGCCTGGTGGCGCGAGTGGCTAGACGGACAGACGGTGTGCACTCACCACCCTCCACTAGCTCGATATGCACCTTGTCGACAAAGGACTTGTTGCACAACGCCGTGGAAACTGTTTACTGGTCGTTTCTCTTTGGCTTGATTACCGATGTTACGGTAAACTATAGGTTGGTTATACAATTAACAATTTGGTTATTTTGTATTTATATTTGGTTTAATGACGCACTGTACTGATGACCACGAATTGGCGTCGGTGAATGATGTATGAGATTATGAGAGGATGAGATGAAAGTGTATTTATTTTATAAGGTGTTTTTGGATAGTGGGAAGGAGTCGGTCGTGGCATTTAGTCGGTTTCTATAGATGAAACTAAAAGCAATAGTTGAAAAACACAATATTGTGTAGATATATTCGTGTTTCTGTGAGAAAAAAAGAGAAAAAAAATAACCTTCACCATATCCTGCGCTCGGAAAGACATTTAATAATTATTTTGTTTTGTAAAAAAAAAGTAACTACGTCGGGAGTCGAACCATGGACCCCAAGCATGTGTGTCAGCTACCCCAACAGTAACGCCACCGCAACATGAGCTTTTCACACTGCTACTTCATTATATCGTATCCCGAGTCATGATGCCACAAACCTATAGGCATTACCATTGGTCACTTTTCGATTCGCAGACCAAATGGTCACCTGCCGGGCGCTAGTCCAGCGGCTCGCACCACTGTGCCACGGTAGCGGTGCTCGCGTGTCGTCCGCCGTGCATGTAGACACGCCATCCAGACAGACATACGATAGACTAGAAAGAATAGGACGATTATTGCTGCAACTCTAGCAGATAGTGAATAAGTGATACGGCTTTGTTCTTGTTTTGACTGTGCGACTTTGTTGAAAGGTTTATTAACCTGATGTGCCCGGCTCGCATGTTATATATATATATATATATATATATATATATATATATATATATATATATATATAAATATATATATATATATATATATATATATATATATAAATATATATATATAAATATATATATATATATTATATATATATATATATATATATATATATATATATATATATATATATATTATATATATATATGAATATATATATATATATATATGAATATATATATATATATATATATATATATATATATATATATATATATATATATATATATATATATATATGAATATATATACGGTATATATATATATATATATATATATATATATATATATATATATATATATATATATATATATATATATATATATATATATATATATATATATATATATATATATATATATATATATATATATATATATATATATATATATATATATATATATATATATATATATATATGAATATATATACGGTATATATATATATATATATATATATATATATATATATATATATATATATATATATATATATATATATATATATATATATATATATATATATATATATATATATATATATATATATATATATATATATATATATATATATATGAATATATATACGGTATATATATATATATATATATATATATATATATATATATATATATATATATATATATATATATATATATATATATATATATATATATATATATTTATATATTTTTTTTTACATATATATATATATATATATATATATATATATATATATATATATATATATATATATATATATATATATATATATACTTGTGTCCACGAAAGAAGAAGGTCGTCTACCTGAATAATTACGAAATAATTTGTGAGCCTTTACTTGGAAGAAGCGTGTAATGAGTATTTCGGAATTTGTTTAGGAACAGCTTGAAACAAATTCATCATGTACATTTAAAAACAAAAAATGATGTTTAATTATGCCACCCTCGGTACCTCGGTCAGCTGAGGCACCGTTTGAGAAACCAAAGTCACTGTTGAACGTGAGTTCGAGTCCGGCATAAGGCAGGGTTTTTGTAAACGTCCTCTCACATCACTTCATAATTTCACTATCACCTCCTCATTCTAACCCTCGTATAACCCAGCTCTTGGTGGAGTCCTTGAGCAAACAATAATTAAACAATCAATCAATATATTCTTTTAACCTTTCGTGGACATACACTCTATAATATAGTATGTACGACGTCTCTTCATACCTCTCTTTGACCTCTGAACAATTAGTTACATTCGAGGGATTAACAACTCCCGAAATTTGGTGTACACTTGTCATGAATTCTTCCTGAAATCCCGTGAAATCCACTTGAAATCCCGTGAAATCTCCGTGAAATCCCTTGAAATCTGAAATCAGGTGTACACCAAATTAACTAGTTGCTTACCCCTCGGATGCATTTGTGAAGTTAATGATCATATTTCAAATATAAACCAGAACAATGTTCACTGACCATCATATAACTACATTCGTTTTATTATTTAAATAATTTAAAAAACTGCATTCGGTTTAAATGAATAAATGGCGGAAAGTAGGTTTACATCTTCATGTGCACCGATAAAATAAAATTGAAAAATATTTTATATATAAATAACCTAAATTGGTCCCTGGCTCATCAAAAAGTTAACAGGATAATAATCAGTATAAAATACGATTGCTAATATTAATATATATATATATATATATATATATATATATATATATATATATATATATATATATATATATATATATATATATATATATATTTAAATGAAATATAGTTGAATAAGTGAAAAAAGTAAGTGCGAAATTGAAAATTGAAATAAATAATAATAACAGTATGTTTAGAAAATTGAAACAATAATAAAAATTGAGAGTTTAACTGAAGAAAATTAATAATGGAAGTAAAAATATTTGAGGCTTATACAAGAAATAAAAATATTGAAAAAAGATGATTAATTAATACAAAAAGAATGTGAAAAAAAAGTGTCAGTGATATGTTTTCATCATATCAAGTTGGTAAACAGCCGTTACACTTGTGAATGTTAGTATAGAACAGTTGGTGTTACTCGATGTGTTTTTTTCAATATTGAACTTGCAATACTTTTATCAACGAGATGTGAAGGTTTCGATTGACCGTCCCCCACAGTACTACAGTACTGAAGCACGGGTGTTTCGCACCTTCATCTCGTGAATACAAGCGTATATCAGTCTCACCCGTCATCCAGCACGCAACAAATTGTATGAGCTTAGCGAAGATTTCCATGCAACTCTTATAGCACTTTCTCTCTGTGTTTTGTTTCATATTTCTATATCTTTTTATTTATTGTTTTTATTTTTGAAAACTGAAAGACTTATCTGCAGCGGAAAAGTATGGTCAAAGACAGCTCAGTCCTGGTGTCGAAGAATCATTGTTTTAAACAATTAAATTGAATGGGGTGGTAAGATCGCCCTGGTGGTGCCGCCATATAAACAATCCTACTTTCATCCATAGCATTAATTGGGGTTCAATATTTTTGTATCAATTTTTTTCATATATATGTTTTTGGAAACTGAAAGACTTTTATCTGCGGCGAAAAAGTATGGTCACAGAAAGACCCACTATCCTTCCCATTACCTGAGAAACCTTTATCTCACCATGTCATTATTCATTCATCCGACGCCAATAGATCTTATTTATAATTGCAGCGCGCGTGCGCCGTTAAACCCAATATTAATGGAAAACAAATGTAAAATTTGTCCAATAAGAAAGTTCAAGTCGATTTTGACAATTTTGGACAAGTATGGTATGGACAATGTGCTAGCTCCTCATTTAAATCGATATAGGAAACGTAACATACGCATCTAGATGGCAGTGAATCATCAAGTTTGGTTGATAATAAGCTCAGTGACCACAGGGTGCTCATCAGAAATCAACCAGAATACATATTGAACTCTGTGCGGCTCTCAATAAGAAACCCCAACGTTTTAAAACAATTTCATCTAGTTTTGCATAATCACCCTATACCTTGTCCGAGTCTATTTATCCGTAAATGTTTTATTCTGAACCTGCATTTCATTAGCATTTCATTCTTATCGTTTGTGGGTTTTTTTTTTCTTGAAAACAATTAACTCCATGCGAATGAGGTTGTGATGATTGCAATTGTATTTACACAATGCAATTGTGATGCAAATATGAATATATGTTGATCACGTTTTCCTCTTGCAACACCTTTATATGCTTCTGTTCAGAATCGCACAAGAATTGTTAGCCGAAGTAGTAAAAAGTGAGCAACGGATATTGAGACATATTGAAGAATGCTGAAATACAGCAGAGTAGGCCTGTATTGAGACATTAAGATATCATCTATACAATGAACTATAATTTATCAACGTTTTAGATTAATTATGCTCAATTGATCAAGTATTTTTGACCAAAGGTAGGCGTGGCTTATCAAGATGTCAGTTAGAACAGTCATTTAGAGATTCCCTGATTGGATCTGTCGAGACTAACCACAGTTTGAACAGACGACTTGGGTGGATGTTACGTGTTGTCTCGTTAAAGGACATCACAAACTTGAAATTATATTTCATATTTTAATCTATAATGACGATATTTATTCCACTAATTTTGAAGAAAATTCGAAATCATCATCCCAGTTTCAAAAATGATAATCAATTTTATTGTCCTCCAGAAACCATGAAGTCATGTGGTTTGTGGTATTACCGATTCTGAGTAGAAATATGAACATAATCGAGTAATATCTACGTCACGACTGAGAAGAAGACGAATAAATTAATTATAATTTCTAAAATTGAGATGATGATTTCTAGTTTTCTCTAAAATTGTGGAAATGCATATCGTCAATATTAATTGAATCTAGTTTCAGGGTTGTCATGTCCTTTAAAGGGGCAGGGAAACGAAAGTGGTCAATTGTACGCGATGCACGTCTGACTTCGACGCCCGAGAGAGACTAAAACCACAAGAAAACAGTTTTTCTGTTTGTGCATTTCTCTCCGTCATGCACCGCGATGCTGTTACGTCATCAGGTTTCTCCCTCGAGCATCAATCAATGAGAAACCTAATTCGATTACTTTTCATTCTATCGTATATATATATATATATATATATATATATATATATGGAAGTAGGAGGCGGGGAGATTAATGAAGATGAGTTGTTGAATGATTAATTTCCGGATGAATGCGCAAGGTTTTGCTTTGATTTTAATTGTTATGATAGTCAGTGACTGAAGTTGAATTGTAGTGCTTCATTTCACTGTTTGTAATTAGACCCTGTCACCATGTAATTTGTCTTGCATGAAATAATAACATCACCTAGCGACATGTGGATGGACGTTAACTGATGATTATGGTCTCCACAAAGTAACTCTTATCAGATGGAGATACGTCATGTTCTAGCAATACAGATCTGCCACCAACGTAGAATCATATGGAAATGTCAGGGAATTATTGGACAGAATCGGGGAGAAGTCTATGAAAAGTCGAGGAATTTGACCAGTGGTCGAAATTTGAAATTTTATTCTGGCTTTTGGGAGGCTGTGGTCATTCGGTCGATTCGATTATTCTGAAAATTGCGCCGATTGTTGACTCTGATTGTGTATAATACACATGCCACGAGTAAGACGACATCATTTCTTCATCATCTCTTGAAATCCCTTGTAATCTTCCTGAAATCTCTTGGAAGTCTTTGGAAATCCGGGAAATCTCTCTGAAATCCCTTGAAATCTTGAAATCAGGTGTACACCAAATGTGCGAGTTGTTAACTTAACCCCTCGGTAAATATACAAGGTCGTTAATCGAAAAAACTATATAAGTGGAAAAACTGATCACTATAGTTGTACCGGTAGTAAGTTATTTTGTGAAAACTCGCATTTATTTATGAAAACTTGCAATCTTCTTCTGGGGGAAAAAGTTGACCAAAATTGTCCTTATGAGGGGGTGACATCCCACAATTCCCCCTCCCCTCCCTACCCGAAATTGAAACACTGAAAATTGATAACCACAAAAGTTCGGGAGATCCTGTCCTTGATTTATGGTCCATATAAGAATTTTCTGTAGTACAGTTTAGCATAGAATTGATTCAATAAATGATGACGAATATAGAATGCAACTTTTTACATTCTTTCGATTCTGGAGCCTCCTAAAAATTGATGATATTTAAACATTACCTCTGGCGTTTTTATGGGGTTAGTGGCGTCATCTAGCTCAGACTGCGCGGACTGAACGCGTATTCGTACACGGTAATGCCGTACCTTCAGAGGCTCTACCGTGGCTATCACTGTTATGACAATACTATGTTAAAAATGACGTAAAACCTGTTCTTTCTGGGAGTCGAAATCGCAGCATATTGGACTGTGCGTCCGCCTGTGGTGGCAGTTGACGCGGGTTTGATTCACGCCAGGGGCAATTTTATTCTATATATTATATATCAAGGTATTTGTCGGACAAGATGTATCGATCTTACAGACCAGCAAACCAACGCAACCCTAAATACATCTTGACCGTGGGCTTTCGGATAATATATATATATATATATATATATATATATATATATATATATATATATATATATATATATATATATATATATATATATATATATATATTTTGGTTCGAACATTGAAATGGTTTTCCATTTATTTTTTATTCAGGATTTTTCAATTGTGATATCACTGTTTTTAAATTGTGATATCACTGTTTTTTAATTGTGATATCACTGTTCACTCTGGGTAACCCAACATTCAAAGTGGTGTAAACCCTAACTTGTCGCTATACTCTCCCGCGTTTACATTCAAGGGTAGCAAACCTGAAACTAGATTTTAACGAATAATGATATTTATTTCCCTCACCAGAGATAACTTGCAACCATCTCAATTTCAGAAATTGATATCAATTTATTTGTCGTTCAGGATCCGACCTTTTTTCTGAGTCGTGACGTAGACATAACTCGATTCTATTTGTTTCTAAACAGCTTTGGTGATGCCTACGTCATAACTCATGGTCTCTGGAGAACAAAAAATAAATGTACATTTCTAGAATTGTGATGATCTCAAGTTTTCTCTGAAATTTAGGGAAGTAGGCCTAAATATCATCATTATTATTGAAAATCTAGTTGCTAGCTTTCATCCATAGCCCTAAAGAGTCCAGGGGAGTCGATTTTGCGAAGTATCAGTTTTTTTGGTGATAACTTTTGAACGATATGAAATATCGAAATTCTAATACGCGAGAAACACAGATAATTATAATAGCTTCAATATGATATAAGTCATAACTATTCAAGTCATGTCGCATAACTGTCGAGCGTACACAGCTAAAAAAATTTTTTTTCAATCTGAAATGGGACTCTTAATTGAGGAACAATGATTTTGTATCAAGTTTCGATGTTATTAAAAAAAAAACGTTCCAGGGTTTTGATGTCCTTTGCTCTCTCCTTCGAGCAGGCAGGCAGGCACACAGACAGAACTAAAAACCCTACTTGCTGCCCGACTTGGCTAGAAATAGCTATAGGAGCGAGCCGACGGAACGTTGGCATGTCATTATTATAATAATAATAACAATGTCTAGACGAGACGAGACGAGACGTCCATTATTATATCGGCGAACGTTTACTGTTTCACTTCGAGAGAGACTTTTTTTCCAAGTCTATTTTTTTCCTCATTATTTTCAGATATAGGGTTAACAGTTTTTCAAGTCTTTCCCCTTCCCCCCCCCCCCCAGCCTTTCACCAATCAAATCAATATTTCCTAATATCTTCATGAGCCGATCCGTCAGTTATATTTATGTGCAACGTGATATAACAGATAATATATAACGATATCATTAATAATTCATAATAATTAAATTTATCAAGTTGAATTAATTCGTAATAATTAGAAGCTTTTTTTATTACATTGCCCAAGGGTATTGGAAATAGAAATAATGAATATGTATAATTTATTGCAAGACCGTATACAATGGAAACAAGTTACTCCACAATGTAATAATTATTAATGTTTTTTCTCTCATTCTAGTAAACAAGAGGTACTGAAGTAGTTTCGTTTAATATTATATGCTCTCAATGTATTTTCTGTATTACTAGCGACACGGTAAATAAATAATGATATGATGATATTGTTGTAAGAATGTGCAGACATTAAAAAAAAATCCATTAGATAACAAATAATAACTTTACATAAAGGACATCACAACCCTGAGAGCCTACTATATTCTAATCAATAATGATATTTACTTTCTTGACTTTGGAGCAACTTTGGAGGAATCATCGTCTCAATTACAGAGGGTATGATTTTTTTGTCCTCCAAAGATTAGCCAGCCCATAGGCAATTAAGATTCTGCAAATAAACATGAACAAAATTGAGTAATGTCTACCTTATACGACTCGGAAAATAGGCCAGGGTCCGCAGGACAAATTCATTCCTAGAAATTTCAGATATTAAATTGTTGATTCCCAATTTTCTCTCAAATTGGGGAAATAAATATCGCCATATTTTGGTTGAAATCTAGTTTCAGGGTTGTGAGGTCCTTTAATGTTTGAAGCGCTTGAAAATAATTTGGATATTTTAATAATTGGATAGAAGACATTTGGAAGCACAGTTTTCACCAAACTCCAATTTTCAAATCAGCTTCACCGTATTTGGGTAATAGTAATATTCAAACTGTTTGACCCGGTTGGACCCTACTGACCCAGCATTACTTCCATGTCAATTTATGTTCCTTGTTCATTGACAAAAAAAATACAATCTATCAGCAATCTGTAAATTGGAAAATCAAATAGTACTCGGTTTGTGATATTTAGAGCGACGTAGACGAGTGGCCCAGTGATTAATACACTGAACCGTCATTCAGGAGATTGGGGTTCGATTCCCGCCATGGTCGACCATCTTGACAGGGTTTTTCGTTGTTTCCTTCTGTCGTTCAGGTCAATACTGGGATTGTTGTAAAACAGGCCACGACCGACTCCTTCCCACTACCCAAAAACACCTAATAAAATGACCTTTCATTACATCATCCCACCATGTCAAATATCATTCACCGACGCCAATATATCTTGGACATCAGTATAGTGAGTCGTTAAACCCAGTATAAAGTAATAAATAACTCGACTGTAATTCTTATTAGAAGGAACGTGGTTAATAAATCAGAATAGTCAACATAATATGCAAGTTATTCCAGAAATAAAATGCCATAACATGTAAAAAAAGGCAATCGCAGCATTTTTGAATGAATTGTTTACCATACACATTTCATATTTGTGTGCGGTAGGCTGCATTGAAGGTCTTTTAAATGATACAACCATAAGTTGAGCAGTCAAAAAAACATGATAAGCAATGTTTCAATCATGCTTACATGTGTTGATAACGCAATTATCTTCTTAAAAATCTCAGTCATATCATTTTTAAAAATAATAGTGAATGTATTATTATACATGCTTCCACCCTCATTTACTTGGAAAACAAGGAAATGTATGAAAATTCAAGAACGAGCTCAAAATCGAAAGTCTTTGAAAAGTGAGGGCATTTGGGCAAACAAATGAAAAACCTGAAAAGTGAAGGAAAATGGGTTTAAATATTTAATACAATAGTTTTCATTAATTGAAGTTTAAAATTGAGTTCATTTTTTTTAATCCCGACTTATCTCATGAACTTCTCGTCAAATAATCCAAAATATCAGACCTGAAATTAATCTGAAATAAACCAGAAAAAACTTGATAACTATTGCCTTCGTCATGAAAACAAATTTGCACGTTTTTTCCGTCCCGGGTAAGTCACGTAAACCAGTCAAAAACTTTCCGTTCCATTTCTGACCGGTTTACATAATTTACCGGGCCAGAAAATACCGCTCAACCATTTTACTATAAAGCAGTCTTTAATCTCAAAAGAGCAGTGAAAACCCTGTTATCATATTTCTAAAAAAAAAATGTTTCTATCGTCTGCTTAACAACCCCACCAACAACTAAGCTGATGTTTTTATTACACAGTCACGGTATACTTGTATATATAGCTACGAATAGTTTCGGCAAGCAAGCCAACATTGTTGCGAAATAATACGGGTGTTTCTACATTCAGTGATGCATTGCATATACTGCAATAAACTAGCTGCACATTTCGACTGTTTTCACTGGTAAAATGTAATTATTTTGATAGGATGCGCACAGCATGCGGGCAATACGTTTCCTCTGAGTTGTAACTCAACCTTGACCGAGTGCCAACTATCTTGTTTACTGCGGTGCGGTCTAGAACTGCATCTAGCTGACGTTCACACACACACACACACACACACACGCGGTATTGTTTCTAAACTAAATTATTACAAATAGTCCTTTTGTTATGGCTTTGGTTGGTATACACAAAGTGAATGTTGCGTCAAACTTGCGTTCATACCATGTTTATACGATCACATTTCAAGTGCGCAACGTTAAGGCACCCCCATGCTGTCTCTATAGGGCAAAAAGTTCCCGCCGGAGTGAATTCATGGATATAAATGATCGTACAACTTGAACCGAGCAAGATACAAAATTAATTGATACATCATAAGATGCCGGTAATATTTGTCGAAAAATGCTAATGAGTCAAATTTTGTAATAACATGAATGGAAAGATCATTTAGAGAGTGAAGTTTATTCAAACAATGCCGCCAAAACGGTTGCCACACGGACACAGTATAACAAAATGTATCAAAACAATGCATTATTTTTTTTTTTAAATGAGAGAATGTAAAAAAAAATTGTAAAAAAATTGAGAAATAACACTTGGTATTTTTGCCATTGATTTTTACACATATACCACATACCACACAGCGTATACCGGTACATACAAATAACACGTAACATATTGTGAATGTTTATTATGAATCGACAATATTTTAGAATGTACTTCTTTGAATGGTGTGAAACAGTCTCACTGTACAATATGTTGAGACGGAAAGCCACTACGATCGTCTATATGTTAAGTTGGCACTGAAAATGTTATGATGTGAGTATAGGTTCCTCTTAAGCGTCGGCCACGTTTTGTTACTCACAATTTAATGCTGATGTACAAACTTATATTGTTATTTTTTTGCTTGCATTCTCAACTGTTTTTGTAATGTAACTCATCAGTAAATGTATAAAATAGATTACATTTCAACTTGACTGTTTATTGTTGAAAACTTCTCCGCTTGAAAGTATTACCCCACTAATGGCTAGGTTGTATGGGGGCACGATCAAGTACCGTTAGGTGGTGATTAAATTATACGAAGTGATGATAAGTGAGAGGTTGATTACTAAATGGCATGCCGTATGCGGGACTCGAATACACGCCCAACATGACTTCGGTTTCAGCAGAGCGGTGACTTGGCTGACTGAGCCACAGAGGGCGATCTGGAAAGTATAATCTATAGGGTCTGAAAATGTTGATGAATATTTAAAACCTAGTGAACTATATAGAAAGTCACTTCTAATAAACCACTGAAAATAATGTAAAAATATTATTTCGAATCTCGCAGTGACAACATTTTGATTATGCTTTCTAAAATCTTCAGGCGTGATCATAACATTCTTTATTATTATTGATATCAAATTTTTACATGGATAATAAATACATTTGACAGTAAAAAAATCCACAAAAGTTTCCGAAGAAGACTCAATTGACTGTTGGAGTAAAAATAAAATAATATAATATTTATTTTTAATTTTCAATTTTTATAATCATTTAAGCAAGAAAGCGATTAAGAAAACGTAAATATAATTGATAAATTGACTGACATCTATGAAAGAAAAAAGAAGAGATATTATTTATGCAATAAACTATTATTCACGATATAATGAATCCGAATATAGGCCTACTGATTATGGATATGGAATATATTATCACAAAAGATACAGAGAACAAAAACACCAATAAAAAATAAAAAAGTGATCTTCCAATATCATAATATTGGAATATGAAGAATGATCATAGAACGATTAACTGTGATAGCTTATTTTTTATATTGTGTTTAAACGACGCACTATACTGATGGCTACGATCTATTGGCGTCGGTGGATGATGAACGAGATGATGGGATGATGAGATGAAAGGTTATTTTATT